>JASCZI010000213.1:45710-73000 GCA_036250425.1 Stylosanthes scabra
GCATAGCCAGCATATTTCTTTTAATTACATATTTATACATGATACACAAAGCCCAACGCATTTATCATGGCCTAATTATAAACTGCAGAGCGACCAAAAACTTTAGGCGGCCTGCAACCCAAAAAGCCCCACCTCCTTAATTATCATTAACATAATTTGATGCAGCTTAACATATTACGGAGACAAACTTTGGGAACAACTATCGAGGATTTGAGGGGACTAACTCTGACGACTCTGTTGAATTTACGCAGACCCTATCTACTCATTCTAAGTCAGCTAAACACGCGTCATCATAAAAATGGGGCCACGGATCATTCATCATGGGAAGAATAACAAGCATCATCACCATAGCAATGCCCTATAATCAAATATTCCTCCTTGATTCCAAGGAAAAGAATTGAATTACCCCTTCTTCAAGGCTTATTACTATGGCCTCTGCATCCGATTTTGCCATAAAACACTTGTCATCCATCAGTGCTCATTGCAACTCCAAATTATTGCATCTAGTACAAAATATAATTATATTAACATTATATAAAAATAAGATAAAGGTTTCATTTTGATAGAAATAAAAGGACATAACTAAAAAGAGAAAATAGAAAACATTGAACAACTCAATAAAGAGCTCCAAAAAAAATGTTTATATATTTGTGTCAGTTTTTAGTGAACTTCAATATTATAAAAATGCAAATACGGATTGTCATAATGGAAAATTTAATGGCCTATCTCTTAAAAACAACAATTTATAGCAATCGAAAGATAATATGATTTTCATCACAACATCCTTTCTTTTTTATGGTGTCATAAGAGATTCTGAAACTTATGCACATACTTAGCTTTGTTCCTAAATAAGATCTTTAACTGTAGACATCTTAAATAAACATTTCTTACAGAATAAGTAAAATAATTTATTTTGCTAAGATGAATGTTTTTTCTTGTAAAATTTAATAAGAATAGAACATCACATCATTGATTTCTTTGTAGATGATTTCTTTAAGCTAAAACAGGGGTGAGTAGATATTCTAAAATATTTTATTATTTCCAATTCATTTATTTACAAAGATATGGTAAGCTACTACCTCTTTAGCACCAACGAAAACAAATTTTTAGATAAAAAAGCATTCACAGTTTCAAAACATACACTTTTCAAAAAATGATTCAAGGGAAAATGTAAGCCTAACCTGAAAATCTTCTTTTCAGTACAATGATTCCTCCTTCCTTTTTAAATTCTTCCACATAGTATCCTAGTTCAACCAAATTTGCAGTTAACCAAAAGAAGACCAAAATACATTTGTGACAATTACTGGCATAATGAATTCTAAATATTTGAAATTAAAGGGTATAAGGAAAGGTGATAGGAATTTACTCAGTGTCCTGCAGCACTATGACCAGCCTTTTAAGCTATTTTCCATGTTTGGTGAGCATTTCCCATGGATCTTCTTTCCCAACGACCTGAGCAACAACATCTATTAAAACGACACACAAAAGAAATCAATCGGGGCATTACCAAAAACCACATTCAAAATTGTCCTAAAGAATTATAATATCTTTTAGAAAACCGGTAAGGAAAAGCTGTTGTGAAATGCAAAATCATTTTTTTTTTGTCAATAACATAGGATTGACATGATCATGGCATGGAGATTTTGTCAGAACTGCTAAAACATCTTTTTTTGCCATTTCAAAGAAACACCCAAGCACCAAAACCACTAAAATAAAGTTTAGGGAAAATGCTAAGGTTAAGGCAACTCATGGACAAACGAAATTAACATCCATATAATATATAACTCAGACAGACTTGTCTCGCTGAAAAATGATTCATTGAAAATAATATAGCCTTCACACTTAGAATAACATGATTTAATAGTTACTTCAAATTTGGGTGACAAATGCCTATACAGTTATGGCATCGTCATTAAATATATATTAGTTATTTCTCCCTACTTGCATCAACAACAACAAAACAGCGTCCGAATGACCAAGGTCAATTACATAGATCAAACGATGTTGCAAATAAGTCAATAATTGAAGAAAAAAGAAAAAAAGAAATACTGATGATCATTATCATGTCAATGTCATTATTACCTCTAATGCGGTCCGACCTCTTAATACGCGTTCCTTATCTATTCCTCAAGAAAGACATTCAGGGTTGTGTCTTCCCTCTCTATCAGAATATATCAGGATTGGTCCTACCAATTTCTGCAACCCAATGGGGCAAAGGAATGCAAACATCATCACCAAAATTGCCTCCACATTCATGAAACGACATCACAACCTGGCCATGTTTAAACAAAACAAATTACTACCTGGGCCAGATTGCAGCAAAAGAACAACTTAAAATGATTCAAGTAGCTAATGAAACCCACCTGCAGCTAAAGCTTCAGCTCATCCACCATCTGAAAGAATCTCTTGTAACCATTCCAATTATACTCTTGTGGAGAATGTGCTACAAATTTATCTTCGACATGCTACCATAATAATAGATGTATCGTGCTTAAAAATTTTTAAAAATAAGAAATCATCATCAGCAATATCAATACCATATCTTAGGATATCATGAAATGAATGATATTGGAATGAATGATATACCTATAGAGCTTGTCATCTCTCAACTCCTGCATTGCAGAGCAACACCAATGACCTCCTTTATCCCTTCAGTGAACTTTTCTCCACCATATCTGACCCAGATCTACATCCCAGAAAAAGTAAAATCCAATAATTAAAATGAATTCATAGGCTTAACTAAAAAAATAGAAACCCATGAAAAATCAAAACTCAGCCATGAAATTAATATGAAATCATGACAATGTTCATATTACAATAAAAAGTTGCAAGTTGTAAACAATTGCTTTTGTTTGATTTTTTAAATTCCAAATTTTTTACAAAAAGAAAACTAAAGAAGATATGAAACAAACTGATGCCTTTTAACAAAAAAAAAATTACCTCTGCAAAATGAAGACGCAGAAAACAGGGCTATCAGAAGTGGAGGAAGAGATCTGAAAAACACCAATCAAAGTTCCCAATAACAACATTACTATTTTTATGATATTTCAAGGATCCTCTTTGTTGAAGACCAAACCAAAAACATAATAGCCATTGAATCATAAAAAAATTACCTTTGCAAGAAGAAAAAACAGTAAACAACGTTTACACAATGGAGTAAGAGTAGCAATGGCAGTAATGGCAGCAGCTCAACGGTAACCTCCTTCAGGCTCGATGACAACACCAGCAACGGTGGCTTTAGCCTCTATCTCGATTCTTTCTCTCGTCTTCTTCAGCAATGGGGGAGAGGAAGAAGTTGTTGAATTGGGGATCTAGGGCTTCTTCTTCTCACCACCTCTACCTCTGCCACTGCATCTCGCCTGGTGCTCCTCTAGTGCCGTCGCAGTCATGGTGCTCCTCTGGTGCCGTCGCCGTCGTCTTGCTCCTCTTCTGCTACGTGTCGTGCTCCTCTTCTGCTACGCGTCGTGCTCCTCTGGCCTCTGCCTCTTCACGCTTCGCCCACAAAACGAATCACGTTCTCTGCTGCTGCTCTGCCCTCCGCTGCTTCTACATCGGGGTACTTCTGCGCCTTCGCCCGTGCTGCTGCTCTGGCCTCCGCCGCTGCTCCACCCTTCTTTCTCTGTGGCGAGTTATCTTCTCTTTCATTTGATGAAGAGAGATGAGAATGGAAAAGGGAGAAGAGAGTATAGAAAGCTTTTTTTTCTTTTGGATGTGCTTCTTTTCTCTTTCTTCCATTTTCTTTTATTCTTTTGAGAGAAAAAATTATAAAGAAAGATATACTATGATTTGATTTTTGAAATTTTAGGAGAGAAAATTCCTTCCATTATTGATTTTTGATTTTTGAAAACACAGGTCTGTCCCACAGTGTTACTTTATTATTATTTTATTGTTTTTGTGTTTTTATTTCAGAAATTTTTTGTTTTTTAGCATCAAGTGTTGATATTTATGAAGCATATGTGAACTTATTTTTCATTATTATATTTCATTATTATTATTATATGTAGATAGATATAGATAGATTCTCTTTTAGCCATAGCCCATACGGTTTTTAAAACGTAACTAAAACTTTATACCTCGGGCCTTTGGCCCATTTTGCTCAATAAAAAAAACCTTCATACCTAATTTTTTTTGGATTTGATCCTTACGGACTTACGGTAATATTAAATGAACAAGGCTACCAAACCAATATTAGAAAATTAATAGGGAGACAATAAAATTTAATTAGAATTTAGAAGTTATTATTAAAACTGACGAAAATTATCATTAGAAATTAAAAACTATTATCATCCGAAACATATTACAATTATCATCCAAAATCATAAATCATCACTTGTTTATAATTGTTTCAACAAGAGCGGCGATTTCACCTTCCACCACGATTGCGTCTTTCCCTTCTTGAATCGCTTCTAGGCTATTTAGTACTACCATAGCCTTCTCCGCCGTGCCGAAACTCTATTCCGCTATAAGCTCAACCAGCAGTCTCACTACACCGGCACTCACTGCCCATTATTTGTTCTGCTTCAGCGAGCACAACTTATAAAGAGTCGTCATCGCGTCCTTCTTCCTGCAGCTGGAGCCGTTCTTCAGCAGTGACACCAATGGCGGAATCGGACTGAATGCGCCAATCGAGCTCTTGCTCTCCTCCACCAGCGTTAAGTTGAGAAGCGCGCACGCTGCGTTCTGCTTCGAGGTTTTTGTTCCTGTCTTGAGCATGTAGATCGCGCAAAGAAGAAGAAAAAGAAGAAGACGCGCGGCGACGAGGGCGGCGGCATGGTGGCGATAGCGATGGACAAAGAAGAGGCTAGGGTTTGAGTTGCTCATGTGCTCCCATAGACTACAAACATTGCATGTTCTTTAGATTTTCTCATTTGAAATTTAGAAAAAAATTACCAAATCTACCCATAAACATTTAGAATGCTAACAAATCTACCTATTAAAAAAAATAACTTTATACCCATTAAAGATAGATTTTGATTGCCAAAACTACTCAAATGTTAAAAAATTATTCAAATTCCCAAAATTATCCTTTAACCTAAAATTTCCAAAATTTTAATTTTACCTTACACAGTCACCACCCCCAATCTTTAACTCTAGCTACCACCGCTCCAAATTCATCACCACCGTTTTCCAACAACTGAGACCTGAGTGTACTCAATTTCACCACCAAAAGGACCAAACTTTGATAGGGAACATGTGAAGGAGATGAACAACCTCTCCCTTCCTGCTATTGGTAGCTACGGGTCCAGTGCCACCCTTTCTCTTTATAGAATTGATTCAAACTGTGATAAGTGTCAAAGCCTTTTGTGATGCCTTTGGCAGCAATGACGTCAAGGGAAGGAATATGATCGGTGCAGTTGGTGGATCGGAGTTCTTGGAAGCCATTGTGGTGTATCTGTGTAAGGGTGTCTGAATTTTTTTTCTTTCCAATACAATCAGAGCCTAAAACTAAAAGGTTGGTGTCGGCTACAGAGGCAGTCAAGCAAAACAATAGCAATAGAATCAAAAGAAAATAACAGCAACATCATACTAAAGAAAAACTACATAAAGCCTATCAGATTTGCTGCAGGTGGATTATGTCATCATATATTCAGCCACCTTTGCATAGAGTCCCCCATTTCTTTTACTCCGTTTGACATCCAATTTCCCCCATATTAGAAGGGTGTTTGAATTTTTTTTTAAAAAAAAACGGGTCTTTGAGGCGAAGAGTCATAACAGGTGGTTGTTATGGTGGCAGGGGGGGTGATGAGAAATTTTGGATAGTGGTGGAGTTGGAGATTGGGAGTAGTGGTTGTGTGGAGTAAACTAAGAAAAAGAATTTATGTTAAAATTAGTTTAGAAGATAATTTAGGAATTTTGAATAATTTTTAAGAATTTGGATAGTTTTGTCAACTAAAATTTATCTTTCATGAATATAAAGTTTTTTTTATTTTATGGGTAGATTTGTAATTTTTTCTTAAATTTATAATTAGATCATTTTAATAGTAAATATGTCAGTAACATTTTTTTTTTGTTTGTTAGTTATGAGTAATATTAAATAAATTAGTCAATTTTTTTTTTTAAAATTATTCTATCTGTTTTAAACTTTAGATTAACGATAATTATGATTTTGTAGGAGGGTAAGTTACTGGATATAAAATCACTGATCGGTGTCCGGAGGAGGAAGGTATTGGAAATATATAGTATGATTACGATCCAATCTATCATGTATGAGATAATTTATTATAATTATATGTATTAAAGAGTTAATACAATAAGGTTCTTGATTAAAATTAGAGATTTATCATTATGATTGAGATCATAATATTGGGAGTTAAATTTTTTATAATTTAATTTAAAATATTCTTGATCATAGGATTATTAAAACGGACATTAATAATCCGGATAGATCAATATATATATATAATGGTCTTCATTGGATGAAGATTAATAGATCTCAATTATTAAATTATATATATAGATGGTGCATATAGAGATATGACCATTGAACTGACTCATTCTGAGAATTCCTAATGGTTATGATTACCGTATATTTGTTAATAGGATATTCTCACGATAAACAATGTATTAGAGTTTCCTTTGACCTGCGACTATCATAGTAATTAACAATGTATTTGTTATACTTTGAGTCCGGACACCTAATACCCTAGGGTGCTAGTTGAATGGATATTAGGTATGATTTAGATGCTTGTAGAATTAATGAATAGTCAATAAGAAATCCATCAACTCTCGGTAAAGAGTTTGAGCTCATGATTATAATGACTGAATTAAAGAAAAGTCTTGGTCAAGGAGATTGAATGAATAAAGAAATGAGTTCTTGAGTCATTCATCGGTTCATTATATATATTGGTAACAAGGTAGAGTTTGACAGTTAAACCATACTCTAAAGGTTAACTAATAGCCGGAAAGATGGAAGGAATTATACTTTGTTATTCAATAGTTCTAATTAGTAAAATTACTTCATGCTATCGGGTCGTCGAGGAGTTTTGCTAGATGCCAACCTCGATTAGTAATTTCAGTATGACTAGTTTACTACCCGCTTCGTGTTGAACCTATGGGGGTCACACACTAATGAGTGTTCTGATGATCTTTACTAAAGAATTGTTTAAATTATTATTTGATTTAATCAAATAGATAATTATCTTAATTCAAATGAAATATTATTATATTATTTGCTAGCACCAATAATATAATAATATTATGATAATTGAGACTTGAAAGTATTTGGGTGATGATTAAGAATAATCTCTTATTCTATAATGAGTTTCAAAATTTGAAAGATTGGATAAGATCCTATCTGAATATGTTTTAAATTTAAAGATTGGATAAAATCCTATCTGAATTAGTTTCAATTTGAAACTTGATAAGATTCAATTTGAAACTAGATAAGATTAAATTTGAAATAAGACAAGATAAGATCACATCATATTTTAAAGATTTAAATCAGACACAACCTCACACTATAAATAGATGTGCACATTAGTAGAAACATTCATTCATTCGATGAAGCATCATTTCTTTGCTTCTACACACACTAACATACAAGTCTAGTTCTTAGTGAAGAATTTTGGTTGCAAAGAGTTGCAATAGGCTTCTCAATTATTTTCATGTTGATAGCAAAGCTAGGTCTCGGTGTGGATACGCATAGCCGTTCGTACGTTCGAATGATAAAGCTTTTCGTTTACTATTCAGGTATTTAGATCTTATCTATATATTGTTTGAATAAAATCTTAAACACAAAATAGATCAATTAAGGATTACCTAATTACTTCCGCTCCGTTGCGTGTTGTGAACACATAGTAATATTAAATAAATTAGTCAATTTTTTTTTTTTAAATTATTCTATCTGTTTTAAATTTTAGATTAACGATAATTATGATTTTGTAGGAGGGTAAGTTACTAGATATAAAATCACTGATCAGTTCCCGGAGGAGGAAGGAGGATGGAGCTTGGAGCTTGGAGCTTGGAGCTTGAACTTTATGGCATCTTTATTAACGGGACCATCAGCACTCTGGCTCTCACTTGGTGGTGCCTTTGTTTGCTTCTTCTTCTCTTTTCCTTCTTCTTGTTGCTCGCCCTTTTCTGTACCCTACATTCCACCACTATATGCAACATGTGTAACCGGCTCCATCTTTGAACTTAGGGGTTCCCTCCCCAAGTTTTTTCTTTAACTCCTCTTTTCCATCAATATTCAATGCTGTGGTATTCACCTACCTTTTCCTCCTTCTTCTTTTTTTATCTGATGAATGATCATGCATACCAGGTGCAATCAGCCACTAAACCCTAAATTATTACTCCTAAATTTAAAACTCTATTATCTTAAACTTTAAAGTTAGTTAATATTGACGGCTTAAAAGTTGATTTTATTTATTTTTTTTATCCATTCTACACCATTACCAAATATATTTAAGCATACATATTTTATTAAATTAAACATTTTTTAACAAAAAATATGATTATAAATCTAAAATTAATATTAAAATCTAATTAAAAAATTTTAAAAAATAAAAATTTAATTACAAATTTTAATGAAATTATAGAAATTTATAAAATAATTTAACTTAATCCAACCCAATAATTATAATAACACTAGTGTATGAGAGTGTAGATGGCTAACATGGCCACCTCTCGACTATTACTATTTCACTGGCGTTTGATACCGTTAAGAAAGGTATAGCAGTACCAAGGATTATTTTAATGTAGATTTTTTTTGTGTGTCTATCTCACTAGCTAGCGTTTGATATAGATAAGAAGGATATTGGTAGTACCTAGGATATTTTTTAGTCGTGTTATCTCTTAAAAAAAAATTAAATAATATATCCTGTAACATGAATATATATTTATGTGGTAAGAAATCAACTATAAATACTATTAATTTTTATTTATTAAATATATAATAAATCAAGCAAATTCAACATTTGGTCAAGTGCTTCTTTATATATATCCAGAATCATCCGGCGGGGCACCTTATAGAAAAGCTACCTTCTTGCTCAACTAATATAGATGCTTGTCCTCATCATATATATATACATAAATGTTAAGTATAAATTATTGAATAAATCTAAATATTGATACATCCATGCATCTATTCATCATTTTTATATCACGCATAAATACAGGAATATTGACATCTAACACATAAATAATGAAGTTTAAGTAAAACAAATTTAAATCACATTGTGGCCATTATTATTCTTCAAAACGTATTATTAAATACTGCATAGCTAAAGCCTAAGAAAATAGCCAAAAGAAAAAATCCTAAAAATATATGTCCTTTTTTTAGGCGTCTTGTTTAGATAGAATCCTTAGCTTGCTCCATCTAAATTTTGGTGAAACACAACAATCTATATATGATCCTTACATGGGAAAAAAAATTCCTTTTTTGTGGTCCTCGAAATGAGATGTCATATATGTGTGGAAAATATTGGAGTATTCTTTATAGGAGCTAATAGTCTAAGAGTCGGTTTGATAATATTGTAACTCATAAAAAGTGGTCGAGTTCTATTTTAGGCTTTCAAAAAGTAATTTTTGGAGAGCTATCGCACAGTCATTTGATAAAATATCTTAAAATTTACTCTTAATAAGCAAGAACCACACATATAGTATTTGGTAAAAATGACTTTTTATTAAAATTTTAGATTATTGTGTCATTTTGCTTTTTGAAGAGCCAAAGTCAGCTCTGAAAAGTTACTCCGTATAAGTGCTCTAAAAAACACCTTGGCTCTCAAAAGCCAGGAACAAAAGTTTATTGGCTTTTTGAGTTACCAAACGCAAAAAGATAGCTCATGCTCTCAAAAAGCAGAAGCACTTGATCAAAAAATTTTACCAAACTCACCCTAATACATTCCCACCATATGACATAAATTCATCTATATGAATTGTGACTGAAATTTTTTAAAATGAAAATAATGATAATATACAATTAATCTAGCTAACCAAGTGGTTAACCAAGCAAACTTATTCACGTGCTCGTTTCCTCTTAATATAACGTCAACCAAGTGTTTTAACCAAGCAAATCTGTTTCGCGTTCTTTTCGTTATGCAACTTTCATCGTCATGTTCTTCTTCGTTTTCTGCTTTTAGAAGAAGAAGAAGAAGAAGAAGATGATGATGATCATGATGATGATGATGATGATGATAATGCAGATGTAGACATGGAAGAAGGAATTAATGAAGGAAAGAAAAAAAAGAAGAAGAAGTAGAAGAAGATGCAGATGCAGACTTGAAAGAAGGAAGGAAGGAAGATGCAGTTGAGTTTAGCATATTATCTCGGTGGATTTTAGCATATTATTTCGGTTGAGTTTAGCACATTATTTCGGTGGATTCTGGGTTATTTTTTCGGTTGAGTTTAGAATATTATTTCGATTGAGTTTAGCATATTATTTCGGTGGATTCTGAGTTATTTTTTCGGTTGAGTTTAGAATATTATTTCGATGGATTTTATAATATTATTTCGGCGGATTCTGGGTTATTGTAATAAGAACCAAACGAAACGTAATAACAACAACAACAATAAAGACGAAGAAAAAGTTGCAGACATGAAAGAAGAAGAAAACGACGATGAAGACAACGAAGAAGTTGTAGACATGGTGGAAGAAGAAGAAGAAGATGAAGATGAAGATGATGATGATGATGATGATGATGATGATTTAGACATGGAAGAAGGAATGAAGGAAAGAAAAAGAAGAAGAAATAGAAGAAGATATGCAGATGCAGACTTGGAAGAAGGAAGGAAGGAAGGAAAATGCAGTTGAGTTTAGCATATTATTTCGGTTGAGTTTAGCATCTTATTTCGGTGGATTTTGGGTTATTTTTCGGTTGAGTTTAGAATATTATTTCGGTGAATTTTATAATATTATTTCGGCGGATTCTGGGTTATTGTAATCAAAACCAAACGAAACGTAATAGTAACAACAACAACAACAATGACAACGACAGCAACAACAACAACAATAAAGACGAAGAAAAAATTGCAGACATGAAAGAAGAAGAAGACGACGATAAAGACAACGAAGAAGTTGCAGACATGGTAGAAGAAGAAGAAGAAGAAGACGACGACAACGATGGAGGAGGAAGAAGAAGACGACGACGACGACGACGACGACGGAGGACGATGAAGAAGAAGACGGCAACAATGAGAAGGATGAAAAAGAGCGTATGTACACGCGTTTTAGGGTGAGAGTGGGGATGTTGTTTCAAAATTACTTGATTTTTCACTTGATTAGTAAAAATTACTTATTCAAATAGCATGATTGGATAATATATTAAAAAATTTCAACCATTTGTATAGAAATATTTTAGTTGGTTTATCATGAATTAAATCCATCTTTAAACAAAACCTTATGTCTATATCATAGTGGTCACCCCAAAAAAATATCATAGTGGTCACTCATTTGTAATGTCCTTTTGATAGATTTGTTGGGAGCCACTTAAATAAAAATCTTAGAATCACGTTGAAAAAAAAATGTGAACTATGTACCAATAATTATTAAACACTTGTAAAATTTCAAAAGTTAAAATGGTCAAATCAACATATTTATGATAATCAGATCTGTTGAGTTAAATATTAAATTCACCCCTGAAATTTGCGATTATGATTAAATTGGCTCTCGAAATTTAAATATCATCAAATTGGTCTCTCACTTTTAAAATTGTGACTCACATTGGCCCTTTTAATAAGGTTGTCCGAAAAAAACGTTGATATGGTCGTTAATTGTTTATCCTGAACTCTAATAACACGATGTCGTAATCTATTCGTGTCATCATAGTATCATAATTACATCATTTAAGACCGAAAGAAGTTAAAATCCCCCTCACACAACACATTGAAAGATAAATTTTAACCTCTTTCACTCTCAAATGATGTCATTTTGATACTTTGTTGGCACAAACATATCGCGACGCCGTTTAATTAGAGTTCAGCATGGACAATTAACTGTCAAATCAACGTTCTTTTAACGAACAATCTTCAAAGGGTCAATGTGAGTCATATTCATAAAAGTGGGGGACCAATTTGATAATATTTAAATTTCGGGGGCCAATTTGATCGTAGCCCCAAATTTCAGAGGCAAATCTGATATTTAGCTCTAGATTTGTTGGTTAAAATTTTTAAAGTGTAAAACTTTCCAAAAAGGTGTATACTGTGATTAGGGGTGTGAATAGGTCAAGCCAGGATATATCTTATAAGGTTGGGCCTAAATAAAATATTTGGGCCTAAACCTGGCCTATTGCTTGTTGAAGGCTTTAATTTTAGACTGGCCTGGCCTATATTACAAGCCTGCTTATAAGCCTTTTATATGGGCCTACTTGTAAGTCTAAAAATCAATTTTAAATAATAATAACATATGTTCAACAAAAAAAATAATAATAACAACAATGTTGTAACTCATGAAATCATGACATATTCATTTCACTTTCTAATATGCACACCATTTTACTTTTGTGTGAAACACAAATCCACCACTTTCATGTACAATAAACTATTAACTATTTAACCACTATTTTCACGTATACCAAAATATTCACTATTCAACTACCCCAAATCTCTAACAAACTATTCAAAAGTCATCAAAAAAGTTTCAAAAAACAACACATATTCAATATTTAACCATGAAACAAAACACAAATTAGTCTCCAACAAAAGATCCAAAAGCCAACATATCATCAATGAAATTAGAGTCAAATTTTCAAAATAATCTCCTTTTGCTCAATCTCAAGTACCTAGAAAAAAAATTAAATTATTAGTAATATTACAACACAAAAAAAAAATTACAAAATGATAATAAACACTTTTAATTTATACTTTCTTCTTTTTCTTAAGGTTGTATTTGTTACTAAGCCAATCTCCACCACAAATTAGTGTTGAAATTGATTCTTCCGTTAATCTGGACCTATAATCATCAATCACCCTTCCTCCAACACTAAATGTGGATTCTGATGCAACTGTAGAGATGAGAATTGCTAGAATATCAGATGCCATCTTTGATAAAATTTTATATTTCAAACTGTTACGTTTCAACCATTCGAGAGCACTGAAGTTGGAACTATCATCCGGAATATAAAGTTCTTCCTCCAAATAGGCTTCTAACTCTGACTTCATTGGTGGAATTGCTTGCTTCAAATGACTGGTACTTGCTCCCTGCTCCTTTTCCTGTGCAAGCAAATTGCCCTTTACAATATTTGCAAAGAGCCTTTAACACTCCTTTAGAAACTTCATTCTCAACAAAATCATTCCAAACAGCAGATGTCTTCAATATCTTTTTCTTAATAATATTCTTGTCATCTTATTGATCATTATTTGCCTCTTTGTTATCTCCTTGACTTGGATTAATCACTGATTGTGCATTAGGTTCAACAGTGAATTGAATACCAGCATTCATTTGAGTATCCATTTACTAAATCTGTAATCCAAAATATAATAAAAAATAATATATTACTACATTTATTATTAATTAACATCAACAATCAACATATAAAATAAAAAAAATAAATACTAGATGAGAACTATTAACTATGCCAAAGAAAAATAATGAATAACCATCTATGCATGTGACTTTACAATATTAGTCCACGTAAATAAATCACATAAATAACTAATTAAAATAATAAACAGACGCACAAAAAAATTAAAACAATGAATAATCAAACCAAATAAACATACCACAACTCTAGGTTTGCTCGTGACTATAGTGATGTTAGAAAAAAGCCATTGTAAATGAGTGCCAATACCATTTATGCATGCTAATGAGCGATGGGTGACGGAATAAAGATAGTATGTTAATGTTAATGGTGATGGTGAGATGAAGAGTGACTAAGAACAAGAGAGAGTGAAGAGTCTCTGTTATTTGGAAAATGCTGTCACTGTAAAATGAAGAAATGAGAGTGCAAGACAAACTAGGTTAAATTTCTATTTATACTATATTTTTAGGGTGATTTTTTTTTTTTTACTATCAATAAAACATTTTGAGTATTTTTTTGGGGTAAACATAGGGGCACTAGGCCCAAAACAAAGAACAACTAAGAATAAAATTTTGTATAAATAAAATAAAAATTATTTTAATAGGCCAACCTGACAAGCTTAAAAGGCTTTTTAAAGTACTTAAGCCTAGCCTATTAATACTATCAAGCTTTTAAAAAGGCCCAAATCTTATCATTTTTTTTCAAAGGCCAGGCCTAAGTATGTCTATACAAGGCTAGGCCTAAGACCCCTGGGCCTATTCACGCCCCTAACTGTGATACATAGTTAAATTGTATAGAGTATACATATTCATCACAAAAACAAAGGAAAATAATAAAAGAAAAAAGAAGAAGGGGATCCACTATGATTTATTTTCTGGATTTTTTTATTTAAATAAAATAATTTTTTATTAACCAAAATAATTAATTTTTTGAAAATTTACCATTTTGTGCAACGTTACTAGTGCCGTGATCAGAGGTCGTGCGTGAAACCTAACTGCATCAGTCACGCAAGCAGTGGTTGCGGCACTAAGCATAAAAACGTTAACCTAGTCACGCGTGCATGCGTGACTCGATGAAATTGCAGTAACGAGAGCAGAGGTCGCGACATTGGTTGCTTCTGGTACCCAAGGCAGAGGTCGCAACACTACCTTATTCTTAGTGTATGTGTTTTTTAGTCCAATTTAGATCGAATTGGAAAGAAAAATATATATAATTTATTATAATTTAGACGTTCTAAATTTTAAATTTCATACTTTAAATAATTTTAGTTTTTATATTCTTTTTAAATTGATTTAAAATTTTTATATTTTTTAATATAAAAAAGTGTTTGTAGTCTAATTTAAATCGATTTGGAATACAAAATAAATATACCTTTTATAATTTGGGTGTTTCAAATTTTATAAAATAAAATTAAATAATTAAATAAAATAAAATATTAGTATGAAAGAGTACTCTTCATTGTTTAAGTAAAAATAAATTAAAAATAAATGTTAGTTCCAAATTTTAAAATTTTTGGGAACCTAAACCCTAAAGTACTCTTCATTGTTGAAAGAGAAAAAATAATGAACATTAAGAATTGAATTTATTTATTTTGAAATTCTTTCTTAATTAATATTTATTTTATTCTTAATTTCAAACAAAACAAAAACAAATATAAATTATATGTATTTTAAATCATTCTAAATACATTATTATTCTACCCACCTAACACCAAATAAACCACTCATAATTACATATAATACAATTTTTCTATCATCTATAACATATGATCAAAACCTCACAAATTTATGATTTTCCTAAGAAGTTACCAGAAAAAATTGTGCTAGTATACCTTTATACGGAAAGAATAATAACACAATCATAACCCAAGAGAATTAACGTGGAAACCCAAAAACAATATGGAAAAAACCACCGTTGTCAAACGTCAACCAAAAAAATATTATGTAAAATATTACACCTCAATATTTTCTACTCCAATATCACACTGTCTCAATGACTACACTCTCTACATTCTTACAATAGAAAACTCTAAAATAAAAGAAGGAATTTAAAAGTCATACAATATGTATTGACTTGGTACTCTTAAAACGCTCAACTTAAATCTCTATTTATAGCATAATGGCCCACGCACACTTCTTACAACAAGCAATGTGAGACATCTTATAAACATTATTTTCAACCAAACCCAATAATCTTTCACCTTGATTGAAAATAATGACATAACTCTATAACTATCACACTCCACCATAAAAAAGTGCCTCCACTTAAAATTAACCAATTCTAAGAATTTCTTCGGCACATGTCGAATAAACCTTGCTGAGATTTTATGGTGTTGCTTCGGTGTTGGTTTTTCGTGGAAGTAACTCAGCCATCGACATAACGCCACCATCACACAACTTGCATCAACTGCCGACCAATTCCCATGTGTAACTGTGGACCCACTAATAGCTCATCCTCTTCCATGGCAGTGCGGACCTATCACGAGGATACATCTCTCAACATTTCAAAGGATATCATCATATCTCTCAACCAGAGAGGCGCTGACTTGGAGCCTTTTGCCGAACTTGCTTCACCTGGACAATATCTTCTTGTATGCCTAGACTTTCCGCATCTTGTGTAACCTAAATTGTATCAATACATCCTTGACTTGAACTTGCCATAAGCCAAAGACCATCCTTCCGTCGAATTTCTCTATATCAAACTTCACGTACCATCGCAGCAACACAGCAATAACCAAGCTACCGAACGAACAATTCTCCAACACTACAGGATAATTCTTTTCTGAAGTAAAATAGAGAAGTAGGAAAGAACAATAACACAATCACAACACAAGAGAATTAACGTGGAAACCCAAAAATAAGAAAAAAACCACGGCCGTTGCCAAACGACAACCAAGAAAATATTATGTAAAATATTACAGCTCAATATTTTCTACTCCGGCACCAAGCACTCCCACACTGTCTCAATGACTACACCCCCTACATTCTTACAAGAAAAAACTCTAAAGTAAAAGAATGAATTTAAAAGTCATATAATATGTGCCTCAATTTATAACATAAAGGCTCACTCACACTTCTTACAACAAGCAATGTAAGACTTCTTATTATAAACTTTATTTTCAACCAAACTCAACATTAACATATGTAACAAAATGAAAAAATAAAATAAAATAGGTGAGTTTGATGGAAATAATAAATATTCCGTTTAAAATGGGTTGAGAGCTTTAAATATTGGTTTATTGCTAAAAAAAATACGTATACCAAGAATAAGTCAGTGTCATGACTTGTGCCATGAGACCGGAAACAACCAATGTCGCGACTTATGTTCGCATTACTGCTTCTCTTCGAGTCACGCATGCACGGGTGACTAGCTAGGCCAAGGTTTTCATGCTTAGTAAGCGTAACTGATGTAGTTGGGTCTCACGATTTCTGCACTAATAACGGAATTTATTTTGGTAAATTTTCATAAATTTATTTATCCTGGTTAATAATATATTTATTTTATTTAAATAAAAAATTCCTTTGTTTTCTCCTCTTTCATATTTTTTTTTGACAGATTTGTTTTCTCCTCTCTCTTTGTATCTCTTTGTCTTATTACCATGTATTAGAGTGATAAGTAGTAACCTTCCAAAAATGCATAGATAGATCGTCTCTCACATGCCAACCATTTTAGGCCATACTTATTGCGCATGTGCATTAATTCGAAAGATGCCAGATGCGTCAGTTTTTCTTAGCTTCCTGATTTGACATTTTATGTCCGACAAAAATATTATTTCACGGGTGATGATATATAGAGAATATTTTTCACTGCCTTTTTATTAACTAAAATTTAACAAGTTAGTCAATTTGATAGAAATAATTCATTTGTAAAATTAGATTTAGTTGAATTGGTCCAATGCTCATATCACTAATTTTCAGATCATTAATTTTTTTTAGTAAAATACCAACGAGCTCACTGATAACGACCTTAAAAATCAAGGAGGTTCCTAATAAAAAAACCCCTCAATCCAGCTCTAGTTAATTTTCGTTTACCAAGTTAGCCATTTTGTCAATGACATGATTCAAAGGTTAACAGAGTTAGCACACGTGACATGTAAACGGGGTTGACGTGAATGTTAAATGACAACATGTACAAACGGACTCAACTCGGTCCCTGATAAAAACAAATTTCATCTTTCTCTTTCTTACACAAACCTCTATTCTTCTATGCAATTATGCCAAACCCTAATAATTTTCATTCAAAAATTCATTGACGAAGCTTGACCAAAAATGGAAGTGGTGGTGATGAACAAAAATGAAATCCTTTTCATTCTAAAATTTATTGATGGAGTTTGACCAAAAATGGAAGTGATGGTGATGAACAAAAATGAAAAATAGTGGATAAGGTGGAGGAAGATGAACAAATAGAAGAGAGGAACAAATGAAAAAGAATAAACTATTCTCTAAAAAAAAGGGACTTGAAGTAATTAGGATTCATTAATGGAGGAAAAATGATGAAGATCAATGTTAAAAAAAATTATCAGTGGCTGGGTGGAAGGAAGAAGATGACGAAATTATCAGGAGTTTGAGAAAAGAAAGAAGATGAATAAATTATCAGAGGCTGGGTGGAAGAAAGAAGATGAAGATTATTTTTCAAAAAATTATCAGGGGTCGGGTAGTCTATCCTACATGTCACTTAACGGACAAATCATCACTTAACGTGCCACGTGTATGCTCCGTTTATCCAATATTAATGGAAGGACTAAGTTGTCAAACATTCATAAAAATCAAGGATCGGGATGAGTATTTTTTTAACAAGGGCCTCATGGTCTATATTGTATTTTGTGAGGGGCCGGATTGGATGCGCCCTTATTTTTTTTTAAAGTAAATGTTGAAATTTAAATTTCATTTTATACCTGAAATAATTTTTTCAACAACAATAAAATTTTAAATGGAGCGAATTAATTTTTAATTTATCCGGTTGCTAGAGATACCGTGATTAAAGAAAAAATTGGATAAAATTAAAAGTCATGTTAATGTTTAATATGGGTGAATACTACAATGATGATTTAAAAAGTCTCTTCATAGAAAGATTTTATATTTTAATCATTGGATGATAAATTGAATGGTTAGATTTTAGTATATATAAAAACGTTACATTTTAAAAGTGTTGCTATTTTCATTAAAAGTATAATTTTAAAGACTATATCTTTATATGAAGATGATTTTTACAACTTCATGCTATAGTTGTGGTTTATATCCAATTGGGTCAACTTCATGCGTATAAATAGTCGTGCAAGCAATAGCATGAGTTTTCCATGCGACAAATTCAAGCAATATAATTAATTCCCATAATAATCTCCAAATAATAAACAGTTCCAGCTACTACTAAATAATCCCAATGTCTATGGTGATGGCTAGCCCCTCAGATCTTAATGAGTTTATTATGATCCAAGGAAATGGAGTAAAAGGTCTCTATGAAATGGGCCTAAAAACCCTTCCAAAACAATATATCCAACCATTAGAGGAGAGAATGAGCATGACCAATAACAAAGTTGTGCCTCAAGAATCCATTCCCATAATTGACATGTCCAATAATAATAATTGTGAAGAAGTGGAAGATGCAATTTGTGATGCAGCTGAAAAATGGGGATTCTTTCAAGTGATCAACCATGGTGTCCCCATACAAGTTCTTGAAGATATGAAGGATGCAACTTATAGATTCTTTGAGTTGCCAGCTGAGGAGAAAGTGAAGTACTCAAAAGAGAATTCAGGAACTAATAATGTGAGCTATGGTTCAAGCTTTAGCCCTGATGCTAAGAAGGCTTCGGAGTGGAAAGACTATCTTAGCCTCCTCTATGTTTCTGAGGATGAGGCTCAAGCTACGTGGCCTCGTGCATGCAGGTACACTACTTAGATATGTAGATTGTTCAATTAATTAACAATATAATACACAACAATAATGTTTTTCATCAACTGTGTAAGTTTTAGGGTGTTGTTTAAATTAGTGTTGAAATAGAAGTTACTGAAATTGTCAAAAGAGATAAATGAAATTCATTCTAACACATACAATAATATAAATTAATTGACCCCATATTATCAATTTTCTTTCCAAACTCTTATATCATGGATTTTTTCTTTCTTTCAGTTTCTAGAGAACTGGTCAAGTTTTAAATGGTAAATTAGGGTAAAATTTTTCAAGATGAGATAGATAAGTTTACTTGACCAAGAAATTAAACTTGTTACAATTAGGTCAGCTTGTTCTTTACTTCTTTAATTTGTTATTTTTTTTTTTATAAGTCTTTAATTTGTTATATGTTTTGCGTGTTCTTTAATTAGATCACCTTATTATAAAAATATATTTTACCCTGAATTAATTTTTGAGAAAGTTTTGAAAATCAGCATATTTGAGAATTAATGCATTTAATGATGATGATGGATGAATTATGTATGATAGTTTATATATTTTTTAGGTGATCACTTTTATTATGTTTGGATAATAATTAATATTTTTTAATTTTAAATGATAATTTTTTTTTAATTTTAGACGATAACTTAATTATTGATTTTTTAAGAGCTCTTAAATATTATTTCCTCAATGTTATTGTTAATTTTTAGACAACCAATTATTTATGGGCTAAACAATCGACTTAATAGTGTTTTGAAAGGTTATTAGGTGTTTTGAGTGTAAGTTGTAATTCTTGCTCTCAAATATTAGTTAAATGACATATCGTTTATATATGTGTATTTATTATTACAAAATCATATAGTAAATTTGATAAGAGAAATTAAAATAAGTTTTTTTTTTATATAATTTACTCTAGAGCATCTATCTAATAATGACTTTTCACTTATCAAATTTTGAAGGGACGAAGCATTGGAATACATGAAGAAGACCAAAGCTTTAGCCAAACGACTCCTAAATGCATTAATGAAGAGACTAAATGTGAATGAAATAGATAAAACAAAAGAATCCTTCTTTATGGGTTCAATAAAAATCAACCTCAACTACTATCCTATTTGTCCTAGCCCTGATCTCACAGTTGGAGTAGGCCGTCACTCCGACTTCTCAACCTTAACCATTCTCCTCCAAGACAAAACCGGCGGCCTCTACGTCCGGCCCGATGGCCGACACGGATGGATCCATGTGTTGCCAATCCATGGCGCTCTAATGATCAACATTGGTGATGCACTACAAATAATGAGCAATGGAAGATACAAGAGCATTGAGCATGGAGTTACAGCCAATGGGAGCAAGAACAGAATTTCTGTGCCAATTTTTATAAACCCTAGACTCTCAGATGTGATTGGGCCTTTGCCTCAGATTCTTGCAAGGGGAGAGAAGGCAAAGTACAAGAATGTGTTGTATTCGGATTACGTGAAGCATTTCTATGGGAAACCTCACGATGGGAAATTGACAGTTCAATATGCTAAAATAACACGAAATTGAGTTTATTTATTACTACCCTTTATTTGGTATAAATTATAAAAGGGAAGCAAGATATATGTTTGAACTCAAATCATGATTATGTTTATTTCAACATTTTTATGTGTTACATAAAGAGGCTAATAATAAGGCCGGAGGATGATTAATTTAGTCTCCTCGTACTATATACGGTGCTATAAACTAAGGTTTAGAGGCTACGTAGTATCTCATACTATTGTATTTTATTATTATTACTAGCAAGGAACCCGCAGATACGCGCGGGAAAAGAAAACCATAGAGAATGAAATGTATAGATCAAATACAAACCTATAATTATAATTTCAGGAAACCTCTCTGTGTTGATACATAGCAGAAATGCTCATATTATAAATGATAGCAGCAGTTATAATTGATAAATTACAGCAAATGAGTTAAGTTGCAGACAGTGGATAATAGTGGCATCAATCATGCGTGTATCTGCCAAACGTTTTAAAATCAAATTAGCTTTCATGAATAGAACTTGAAAGTAAGGTTTATGATGGAGAAGTTTAATTAACTGGAAAGTAATGAAGTTACCTTGAGTATGAAGAGGTTAATAATTAGAAACACTACATCCAATGTTGATTTGCACGGCTAGACATTTCTGAAAACCTCAGGGTATACAACGTTGACAGTTTCAGAGGAGTCTTTGGAGTCTTCATGGCTGATAACAATATGTAGACCTTTCTTGTTTGTGACCCTTGATATTGCAACGTAAAATTGACCGTGGGTGAAGACTAGCCTCTTAAGTAGCAATCCAACTGTGTCTAACGACTGGCCTTGACTTTTATTGATTGTCATCGCATAAGATAGCATAAGAGGGAATTGTCTCCTTGGAATGAATACCTTTTCCCCAGCACCCAGCATTCGCTCTCCTACATTTTCGTTGAAACAATTCAGTTATAAATCGCAAACGAATAGTTTTCTTTCATCTAACTGGCACAGGTGCAATTTGACACGACTTATTCAATTGGAAAGATTATCTGAGTCATGTTAAGTATAGACTCAATTGTTTCAACTGTAACAGAACCACCAGCCAGCTCACTGCCAACAGAAAATTGTGACTGAGTGGGAATTTTTGCAATGCACTGACTTGCCTTATCCCCCTTTGCCATTAAGTTGTACAGACATTTGCACACACAAGTATTACTCATGAGGATATTAATTTTACACCCTTCCATACGTTAAAAGGGATAATGTTATTATTTTTACAGGCATAAAAAAATACATCGCGGAATAGTTTAGTTAACAGGTTATTAGATTGATAGAACATATATAGATAAATGAATGATCTTGGCATCTACCCTAAGAATGAAAAATGATAAAAATGGCACAGAGTAGTTGGCAGACAACCCATCAATGAAAAGAGGCAAGTGAGTATTACATAGCATAGTAAGCAGGTTATTAGTTTTAGGGAATCCTATACACTAAACATGAAATTGTTACTAATCGCCATATGTGGGGAAAAAAACATCATAATATAGTATTAATGGTAGGTCATCACACATGGAGATGATATGCAGATATATGAATTTAAAAACACTAACAATGTTCGCATGGAGCCTCTTTGTAGTTGTAAAGTAAATTCTAAGCAACAATACATGAGTCTTATTCCATACTTCTAAGTAAAAATACATGATCCATATATCAACGAACATACTTTACAACATACTGTATTCCATGTTATACCCAACAACTGTCAGACCCAACTAACGTAAAAGCATTCTGAGCACCACAATTCGAAAACAACATTACAGAACTCTATTAGGCAGAACACATACCTTTCCTTGAACTGAATAAACTCTGGATATTCCGAATTGAATAAGATACGCGAAGAATGATAGGTGCTCTGAATGCTGGTTTCATTCAAGTAGTAGTTTGGCTTGAACAGCTGGGCAATCATCACAACAGGCTCAACATTACCTCGAAGGAGGAATTCATTCAATTGGCCAATCATTTCAGCCCCAAACAATGTGCACTTGATCACATTTCCCCTGTCATTGGAAAAATCGCAAAATCAATCACAAGTACACCCTTCAAAAATATATGCATCTACCTAAGAGACCTTAACATGTCCGAAACATAAACATACTCTAAGTCCTCCAAGTGCACAGCCATTCGTTTGCTCGCTTCACCCATGTGCGTAACCATATCTACGATCTCCTCCTTGCCAACCACTTGACCAATACAGTCTGAAATATTTGACAAACGCCTTAATACAAAGAATTCCCCAAACCTTAATCAAATGATGAAGAAATCATGTAAAACAAAAATGAAAATAAAGGTTACCTATCAAGTAACATTGTCCAGCTTGTGTCATGGCAACAACTTCAGGAAATGGAGTAATTCGGAAGGGACTGAAAGGGAATGCATCAACAGAAAGCAAGCTCACACAGGTCTTCAGATAAAAGCTCAACTTGAACTTGTGAGGGGTAGTCCTAACGCCTCGGTCAGGGATTTGAACTATGAACCCTTTCATGTTGTAAACTCCAAACTCTCTTATAAGGGTTGAGTACACCACAAAATCAGCCTTTGAAATTGAACACTGAATGCGATCCCCCTGCACATTCGCACACGAAGTGATCAATTAATGAAAGAAATGGACTCAAGTTTTGACCAAACTTTTAAAAATAACCAACAGTAGCAAAGCAAAGAATGCTTCTCTATCCTGGAGTATCAACTCAACCGAGTAGTAATCACTTGGGTTGTTATGGCATGGCAGCTGATACATGCGGACAACCCCGACGACCAGGTTCCAGGCGAGCTTTGTGGCCTTGACATCGGCAACTCTGTCGGCTGCATTCAACGCCTGAGCTGTTCCGGGAGCGTTCGCCATGCTAAGTTTCTTCAATGTTGTTGGATAAGAAATACAAAAATTCCAAACGGAGGACTCTATAACCCCCAAACTGTGACCCTGCTTTTAAAGGAAAAACGGATGCTCTTGGACAACCCACAGTTTGAATTTGAAATAGCCAAATTCGACGAAGCAGCCGCGCAAAATTCGCGTGCGAACTAACCACCAGATATAAGCCGGATCGATCCGTGCGAACCCACATCCAACGCTCCCTATTTCATTTGGCGTGGAGGTGTGCTCTCGATCGGCCACGATGCGTTCGCCCTTTGGGGATTCCGTGCGAAAGAACCACCAGACAAAAGCATCTTCGATCCGTGGGAACCCAAATCCAACGATCCACATTTCATTAAGGGTGGAAACGTTGGATCGAACGGCAACGATGCTCGCTCAACTTGGCGATCTACATTCTAACCACCGGTTAAAAACCCATAACTCTGGACGCGGAGACGGCTGGAATGCAAAACAAACTATTTCCACTTTTTTATCAATTAGGTTTTTTTATTTAGTATCAATCAGTTTTTTTTTTCCTTTACAGTGGACACGCATCGCGTTAGCTTTGTGGCAATCACTGTAGTGCTACTGTGTGGCGGGCTTACTTTTATATAATAGATTGATGATTTGTGCTGTAAATTAAGGTTTTTTGTTTTGTTCTTATTTTTATAAATTTTATCATTTGAATATATATTTAATTTTTTTATAAATTTAATTTTAATGCACTGATAAATGTAAAAGGATTTTACATATTTTAATGAGAAAATTTAGGGAGCTCATAATTTGTTAGCTAATAAGTGACCAATAGATTTTTTTCTTCTTTTGTCTCTCCTCTTTTACCATCTATTATTTCCCTAATTATACTTATTGGCTCTCTATTAGTCCCCTAATATTAGTTTCGTAACATTACTCTATTTTAATAAACAATAATTCTATGTGAACAAGTGATTTTGGCTAATTAAGTACAACCAAGTAATTTAATTTATTTTTATGCTAAATAAAAAACTATTTCGGTGTCAAATAGACCTTTATTTAAGTGCATTTTTTTTTATACTATTTAATACCAAAATAATATTCTATTTAGCATAAAAATAAATCACTTAGTTACTTGTTCAAATAGCATTGCTCTTTAATTATATTAGGTTACCTCAACAAAAATAAATACTTTTTTTATCTGCTGAGCAAAGTTCTCGGTCTTGGCCAAAAATGGGGGGTTTTGGACTTTTGGTACAAAGTAGCAGCCACGTTACGTTACGACAACAAGACAAATAAAAAGATAGAACAAAGACCTCGCCCAAAGTGCATACCCCACTCTTAAATCTTAATGACACCGTCCATAAATATAAGATCACAACCTAGAATTATCATCATACATACATGATACATGACCCTAGCATTACTGTCCCTTCGCCAATGCCATCAGTCAGAGCTAGAAATACAAATACTTATCAGGAACACCACAAAACCGCATCATCTGGTAACCTATTATTCACGCAAGTAAGACTCCGGACCACTTCCTTTAAACAAATCTCCTTCCATGTTGTGTAGTGTTTAAACTCTTTGTGAAGAAGATTTAGAAATAAATACTTGAATAATATTATCTATACACCTTTTTATTAGACTACACATGTTGGATTTGGTTGAAAATAATATTTATATGAAGTCTTACATTGCTTGTTGTAAGAAGTGTGGATGGGCCTTTATACTATAAATAGGGGCTTAAGTTGAGAATTTTAAATATACCAAGTCAATACATATTGTATGACTTTTTAAATTCCTTCTTCTACTTTAGAGTTTTCTCTTATAAGAGTGTAGTCATTGAAATAGTGTGAGAGTACTTGGTACCGAATTAGACAATATTGTGATGTATGATATCCCTATTTTTGGGTTTCCACGTTAATATGATTATGTTATTGTTCTTTCCTACTTTTCTATTTTAATTCGGGCATGGTCGCGATGCCCAACAATACCTATATAAAAATATAATTATTATAGATGGATCACCAAAAAAAAAAAATTAACGCATCAATGACTATATTTTACAGGGTGTCAATTTAATGTCTACCAAAATATGTGTGAATAACGAAATCGTAAATACTTTAAACATGCATTAACCGCATCAATTGTCATCCAAAAAATAGATTTGGTTTTACATTACGGCCTTGTAAAACGTCTTACACAATACCTTAAAGTTAAACTTATTTTTTATATCCACTTTGCAAATTAAGGATTAGGGACTCTGTCAGTTGCTTCTTCTGACAACATAGAGTTGGTTCATGCGCAATCAAATCCTTGAATATTAGTCTCTGCACTATACATACCAGGACCATATCATCCCATGAATGGTAAAATCTTCGTTTTGATATGGCTATCGGATTCGGTTCCGCTATCCACACACTCTTTTAGTAAATATCAAATTGACACCTGTATAAAATACGATAATGGAGGCATTAACCACCTTCATTTTTTTGTGATCCGTCTATAATAACACTATAACAGTATTTTTATACGAGTATAAAAATAATATTTGATAAAAGAATATATGAATAGCATTATTCTATCGAATTTATACCATCAATAGGAATATATACAAATATAAATAACAAAATTTTGCTATCGGATTTATTGGCAACGTACATGATTGATATTTTTATTTTCTATGTAAAAAATTATGTGTATTGTTGTTATTTCTTTAGTAAATGCTAAGTAATTTTAAAAAAAAATCTTAGTGCTAAGTAAAAATTGAATTATCATAAGCTGGTTTCTCTTATACCCACTTAATTAGGGGGTATTTGATACCCATCCCACGTGTACCAATTGTATATTGACATTTGTTGTAATTAATTCAATAAAAAAAATTGTATATTTAGTAAGAAAACATGATTTTTTTTAAAATAAATAAATATAATAGAATATTTACACATATACACACGCTCTCAGATTTTTATCAATTTAGGCCGTTATTATTTAACACGGGTCTGGAAGCTGCGTGGTAAGATTTTAACATAACACATTATTGTGTGGCCCATGTTGAGGTTGGCTTTTTTTGGAATTAACATAACACGGGGTTGGGCCTCCCAATATGCGTAACACGAGAGTGACTAGCCCGTGTTGGCATAATGGGCCATCGAAGCCCGTGATAGGAGTTTGGGACAGCAAAGCCCGTGTTATGGTGTTGTCAATGTCAGTCGTTCACAAGCTTCTCTCCTTCAGTGACGTGTTGGCTGTTTAAATTGGACTTAGCTCGGAGAGTATTCAATCCACTTCTTATTTTCACTCTCTACCTAGTTTATTAATTTCATTTATTTATATATCACTTAAATTATTAATAATAATATGTAATATATAATAATGTTCTCATGATATATAAGAATAATATTTGAGCTTCACATACGTGTCCCCCACTCCCTTTTTAAGAGCGTGTTCTTCATTATTACAATTTTCTTTAGAAATTAAATTAAATTAAATTAAAAGTGAAGAAATATATATATATATATATATATATATATATATATATATATATATATATATATATATATATATATATA
>JASCZI010000214.1:0-11943 GCA_036250425.1 Stylosanthes scabra
TTTTTTTTTTTTTTTTGACTAGTCACTAATATTAAAAACCTGCCCATATATTTAGATGTAGAAATTATTAGAAAAAGATAAAAAAAAATTCCAAGACAAGACAAAACATAAAAACTTCTATGACTCGAGAAAAAGAAATAATGTTTTGTAAACACATAATTACATAAAATATCATCTTATGATTAAGACACCGAAGAAAAACTTATGATTAGTTATTACTCTTACATTAATTTTTTGGTAGTAACATTTAAATATCACTTAAACTTTTAGAAGATCCATATAAAATTTTTAACTAGAGATATAAATTTTTTTAGAATATAAAATAATTAAAAAGTTAAATTTATTTATAATATATTTACTAAAAATATAAAGATGACAAAGTTAAATAGTTACCATTTTCAACTTTTTGCAATAACATAAATAAAAGAGGATTATACTATTTGCACATTAAAATTAATTATTAGAATCAATTACTAGTGTATAATACACATTAAAATATAAAATACATATTAAATAATAAATTAAACTATATATGTATTTATATATTTATAAATAGTGACTGATTTTAGTATGCAAATAAAGTTATTGAATAAAATAGAATGGGATAATGTTACTAATTCTTGAATAAATAATTTTTTTTTTATAAATCAGTAAAGCTACTGTTTTATTTTACTATACTTTAATAATTGTTATAACTTTCATATAAAAGTTTGATCACATTATTTGTAGCCAGTATAGTAAGAAAAGAATTAAAGAAATGATATTATTTCATAAAAATAGCGCTGACCGCTGATAGTAACATAGTGTACACAATTTTTTTTTTTTGTCTTTTCTGGGGTTCAAATACACACAACTAAATTTGATTTTGGTAAACCACTTCCCTTAATACAAATTGTAAGTGGCTTGACTTAAGTGTCTAGGATTCAAACATTGGTATGTATGCAAAAAGACCTGTGGCTATATCAAACTCTTGAAAAAGACACTTAATAATGCGTAAGGAATTAGTCTCGGCTTATGAAGTCTAGGATAGCCTCCTACCAAACAAATTTAATTTTGGCATGAGGCGTTTTTAATTCTTGTTTCCGGGTTTTTTTTTTTTTGTTCAAATTCTTGTTTCCGTTATGAGGAATAAAGAGTAAGACTTCAATAATGAACGGCCCACATTAAAATTTTTTGGGCTTATTTCGAATGTTACCCATCCCAAATTAAATATCACACTACTAGTGGGTTCAATACAAAAAAAAAAAGAAGCTTACTAGTGGGTTGGTCAAGCAAAATATTAGTACCCTGTCCAAAAAAAAAAGAGTAAGATATTGGTTATCAGTTTCAAAGTGTTTGGCAGGTAGGTCAAAAAAAAGTGTTTGGCAAGGAACAATTTTATAGGTTTTTTTTTTTAAAAAACAATTTATATAGTTAGGTTTAGGTCCAAGAAAAACGAAAAAGTTAGGTTAGCTATATACTCATTTTTCTGGTGGTATACTCATTTAATAATTAGAAACATAATTACGATTATTATGATGATAAATTAGGACTTTCATTTATTTTTGGATTGATTAACATGCCTAACCTAATAAGAGGTAGGATGGCGTATGCCAAACTTACATAAATTTTAACATAAAAATATGGAAGCAAAATGAAAGTTAAAGCAATATTTTATTTATATATTATTTTCACATTTTTAATTTACAAATTTATTTTTTCCCTTAAATCATCTAAAAAATAATGTCTAAAAATTACTAAATAATTTAATATATTTAACTAAATTATTTAATACTCATATATAGTTTTGGATATAAATTTAATAAGGTAACATTATATCAACAAAAATAATTATCTTTTATATTAATTATGTAAATATTTGTAAAAAAATAGAAAGAGAAAGTCTTTGTAACCAATAATTATTTAAACAACATTAACTAATAGAATCTTCTCTCTTTTATGATTTTTCTATCTTTTTCTCTATCTCTCTTCCTTTTTCTCTAACCATTTTTTTTTCATTTGAAACTGTTGTTGGTCATTGTTGATCACTAATTTATTGATTATGTAGCATTGTTAAAATAGAAAATAATTGAATTAAAAATTAAAGTCTATATATAGGTATATATTTTTGAATAGTACTATTTACATATTTTTTTAATAAATATCTATTTTACATTCGTATAAAAATACTGTTATTATTAATTAATTATATATTTTAGTATTTAAAATAGACCAAATACAATTAATAAATAAACAGTTACTGTAATGTTTAGTAAAAGGGTGTGAAAATAGTGGCAGTATACATTTTTTATTATCACTTTCAGACAAAATCCAATTGGATAATAGAGACTAGAGATACTGTATCATTACTACTTTCTTTCAAGTTTCAACGTTACGGCCTTCTTCACTTCACCTAACACTTCTCTTCATTCTCTCTCTCTCTCATCCGCCAAATGATTTCGTTAACCGCCGCAAGATTCTCCAATATACCAACATTCTTCATTCTCTCTCCTTCGCTTCCTCCTCTTCCTTCCTCTTCGCCCTTCATCCTCGCCGGAGAACGCCGAGTATCATCGCCGCCGATGAGAACAGTAGCCGCCGCCGCCGGAACGGGAGGAGGAGTGAGGTTCGACGGTCCGGTTCCACTATCCGGTGACGTCGAGGAGAACGCCGTCGTTTTCGAGCACTGCATTACGCGGACTCTTCCCCCTGCGTTGACGTTGGAGGAAGGCCTTCGGAAAATCAAGGACGCCATTGAGACGCTGAAGCTTTCGCCGCCTCGTAGCTCCACCGGATTCCTTAGGTTTCAGGTATCAGATTTGTTTGTTTCAGTGTTAGATCGATAAAATACGAGTAAATGCGAGAACGCGTGAGTAATGAGACAGTCACAGAGTTTAACGGTTACTAAAACTAACTAACTGAATAACTAACTAACATCACGTGACAGTGACAGTACTGAAACTAACTGAATAAATTGAACTAACTACAGTAACAGCACGTGACAGCAATAACTAACTATGAAGCTGTGCTAGCTTATGCAGCTTCAGAGGAAGCTCTGACACTGAGTTACAACTAGCAATGGTGGAGTTATAAGTGTTCTTATTTTGTTTCAATTTTAGATTTACTTATATATATTATGGAATATGCGTTTTGCGAATATAATTTGTGTTTTGAATGGATTATTCAGGTATGTTTACTTGTTTTTGCAAACAGTTTGTTTTTCAGTAAACAGTGCGCATTTACGGTGTGAGTTGTTAATTTTCGTTAAACCACTTTTTTTTTTTCTTTTTCTCTTGTGTTGAAATTTTTCTTTTGGTTTCGACAAGGATTGAACGGTAAGCCTTTCGGTTATAGAAGATATCGTGTCATGAAACCACTTATCCTAAAAGCTTAGCCAATTAAAGGCACATGAATTGGTGTTATGCGAAGTCAAGTTGTAGAATTAGTTAAAAATCCGTCTCAAATTATTGTTCATATGTGTTGATTCACATTCTTCTGGCATTTCAAAAGCCTAAATGGTTAATAATGAAATTTAAGTTCTTAGTTTATTGTAAGGTCATCTACAGTTCTACACCAGCTGAAAGTTTGGGAAATGGTGTTTATGGTGGAATGTTGAAATGATGCAATCCTGAATTATTGCTATGTGGATGTCATTTTCTTTTCCAGGTTGCTGTGCCTCCAAGTCCCAAGGCATTGGGTTGGTTTTGTAGTCAACCGGAATTGTCGGGAGTGTATCCTCTTATTTATCTGTCTAAGAATGTTGACAATCCAACATTGAAATCGCTTTATGTGAATGGAAGCCGTGGTGTCTTTGGCATTGGCTCTGCTGTTTCTTTTTCAAGTTCGACCCGTGGAAAGCCTAGTTTGATCAAAAGGTTGGTTCAACCTGGTCTTTGTTCCTTTTGTTTCTAGAAAATGGTTACTAGTTGCATGAAAACATCATACAGGGCCGACCCAATCTTTGGTGAAAAGCTGGCCTTTCAAAGGACTGGCTCTTGGGTGATGGAGTCATGTTTGAGAGGCTGTATTAACTTGCCACTAAAAAAGATGCTTGCTGATTTAAATATGAGAAAGAATTGACTGTTTGTTCCTACAATGTTCTTATAATTTGTATGCAGGTATATCTCTTCTGATTCAACACATATAGTGGCCTATGGTTTTATGGATATTAATTTTGATAGTGATTCGATTTCCATGAATATTGAGGATGGTTCTTTTTATTTTTTCATCCCCGAGGTAAAGTTATTGTTGAAAACAATCTCACTGTCTTCTTCGGTTCTTCCTCCTGTATTTTCTTAGAATAATTCTTTATCATGTATTCTTATCGTCTCTCTAATTTAATGTTGCTTAAACTTTAATGTCATCATAACAGATTGAGTTAGATGAGTTGGAGAGCATTTCCATTTTGACAGTGACACTAGCATGGGATGAATTTTCCCTCTCCACTTTTGAGGAAGCCCTTCATTCACTTGAAAATTCTCTAAACCAGGTGCCTAGCATGTCTTTAATATGTTTTCAGGACTTTTTATTGGTCTAATTCCTTCTGTATTCATCCTTGATGTCATATTTCATTTTGTGCAGATTCTATGTTATACTTGGTCTGGTAGTGACACATTGAAACTAAAAAGCGTAAGATCTGGCCTCAGAAAAATGAATTTGGTAGAAGATAGAGATATTGCAAGGGTATAAGTTCATTTCCTTCCTAATATGTAAGTCTTACTTGTAACAAATAGCAATTAGTTGTTTCTCCCAAAATTGCATATATATGTTTGTCATTTTCTAATAAGATATTTGTCTTTTTGTGTTTCCCTTCTTTTTCCATGGGTCTTGTTTCTAATGTAGATAAACTGTTTTCCTCTTCCTTGTAATTTTTTTCCCCTTTACTTCAGTTTATTTAAATATTGATTATACCTGCATGACAGTGAATGTTAGTATCTTAAGACAGTATACACATATAGTAAGTATCTCATGAGAATGTCAGTTTTTTGCGTTCACTATCTCAGTGGATGCTCAGTGTAAAAAAATATTGTTTTGTATTTTGAAATAAGTAGAAAGTTGTTGAAGTATATTATTCCAATATTTTTCTTTATTTACTTCTTTCCTATATGTTTTGTAAATATTACTTCATATTAGCGTAATGCTTTCGATCTAAATATATATGTTATGATCTTTCTGGGTCATTTAAAGCTTGCTTTGAGTCTCTGATAGGTGTGTGTTTTGAGCGTTGACTGTTATTGTATGCTTTCCTACATGAGCTTCTAGGTCTACATGAACACTATCACACCCAGAGGAAGAGAAAGCATGGTTGACATCTTAGAACTGGTATCCTGTATTTTCCTTGTTCCTGCTTTTACTAGTATTAACTTCACATTTTTGTGTGTATTTCTATCCTTTTATGCTTCTGCATTCCATTGCATATGATTATTTTTCAATGTCTTCCTCCACTTATATTGTAGAAGGAGTCTCCATCTTCCAGTCAATTCTGTGTCAGGCTTTCAGCAACCCATGCCTTTTCAAATAACATGGTATGTATTGTTTTGTCCGTATATACAGAAAAGTCCACATTAAGTATTCATGTTACGAATTTGTTATTATAATGCCGGAAACGTTGCTGAAGCTTTTTCATGTTATGTCCACTGTCTCTAACTATCAGTTCGATCAATCCAATGAATTATCATCCTCACTAATTGAATGCGCCAATATCAATGCCGTATGGGCAACATTAATTGTTGAAGAATGCTCAAGGCTGGGTTTGACGGTGAGGTGATCTGATAGATTGTTATAATTCTTCTCTCCATTAATAGTTCAAGCTTGTGATTCTTTTTCTTTTTGTCCCCCTAGTATTTTTGTGTAGCCCCTGGATCTCGGTCTTCTCCACTTGCTGTTGCTGCTTCAAGTCACAAGTTAATCACTTGTATTTCATGCTTTGATGAGCGTTCACTTGCTTTTCATGCTGTTGGATATGCAAGAGGGTCTCACATGCCAGCAGTAGTCATCACATCATCTGGCACTGCAGTTTCAAACCTGCTTCCTGCGGTGAGTTCAACTAACAATTTTTTTCTTCTTCTTAACTAACATGGATTTATTTATTATCTTGAATTGTTGTCATTCTTTGGGCTTCCACTAATGCATCAGTTTTTAGATATACATTGAGCCACTTTGGGCTGTGTGTGTCATTTTTTTTTGGGTCGTATAGGATTGGTATTGGTACAACCATACATTACTTTGCTGTTTTTTAATTAATTATATTTATGCATGTAGTTCTTGCTTTAGGTTCCATCAACTTAAGTTGTAGTTTCCATTTCCTTAGGGATTTGCAACCTGAGGTTCACTTTAGTCCTGACGTAAAGATCATGGTTTTTCCAGGGGATTTCTCATATATGTTGAGATCTTAAAAAACTTTGCCTTATTGATTTCTCATATTCCTGTCTCTTGTATTCTTCTCTTAATCACAATGAGTTCTTCTTGTATTGGAAAAAAAAATGTAGGTTGTGGAGGCTAGTCAAGATTTTGTACCACTTCTTTTACTTACAGCAGATCGACCTCCAGAGCTTCTAGATTGTGGAGCTAACCAAGCAATTGATCAGGTTAAAACTTCAGATGTTTTCAAAGTATCATGATATACATTGTTTGTTATTTGATTAATTTGAGGTCAAACAATCCTGTTTTCATTTTATTGTTTTGGATCCTCTGCTTATAGTTTATTTATTTATTTGACAAAAGAGTAGAAATAGGATTATATAGGAAGCTAAAACTACTAGTGGATAAGTTTGCATCAAAAGAACAACAAAGGTAAAGGAAACCAGAAAATGAAAATCCCCATACAAAACAAGATAATGATAGAGTAACCAAGAGGTAGAAGATGATAGACAGATGATACAATATACTGGTACAGACTTAATCTTAGGTTCCTCTCTCACAATCCTCCTAGTGACTCCGAATCCTATCTAATCTCATTTGGTCCCTTATCTTTTTTTATGACAAGAAATATTTGCCAATTCTCATAAGTAGTTCTGCAGAATGTGATTCCCGCTGTCCGCCAAACTTTTATCACGATGCCTTTGGTTTTAACCTTACTCACCTTAGTCCAGAAATTGTAGCATGCATTTTGCAGAAGTTGCGCCTGATTTTGTGGTTTGGTTAGAGTTAAATGCATGAAGCCCTTCCATGTATGTGGGTAAAGAGGCTGCTTATCAGCTTATGTAACTTGAACCTGCACCACCAAGTTAAAGGTAGCTACTTATCATTGGACCAAGATGTGCTCTATCTTCTTTGGTTCACCCAACAGCCACCTAATTTTTTGGTGTAAATCACTGGTATCCAGAACCCATTGAACTCCAACTATGGGAGTAGAGCTCAGCACTAGCTTTTTAGTCTACAAAAATTAGATGCTCTAGTCTCTTAATGATAATGTAACTAGTTGCACTGGTCTGCAAATTAATTGCTGTAATTGAAGAATGCCTATGTCTTGTTTTTCTTGGTTACTCATGGGACACATTTAACCTTGGAATCAGGTGAACCATTTTGGTGTTTTTGTGAGATATTTCTTCAATCTTCCTGCACCAGCAGATCAAGTTCCTGCGAAGATGGTACTTACCACTCTTGATTCCGCTATACATCGTGCAACAACTTCACCGTGTGGTCCTGTGCATATTAACTGCCCTTTTAGAGAGCCTTTGGAGAGCACTCCACGTGAATGGAGGTTAAGCTGTCTTAAAGGGCTGGACCTCTGGATCAATAATGCTGAACCATTTACCAAGTACATTCATATGCGATCATCTTGTATAGATGCTGCAGGAGAAACAATGGAAGTTATAGGCCTGATTCAAAAAGCCAAAAATGGTCTGATATTATTTGGTGCAATCCATACAGAGGATGAGATGTGGGCTGCACTGCTTTTGGCTAAACACCTGTGTTGGCCTGTTTTTGCTGATATTTTGTCTGGGCTGCGCTTGAAAAAGATTTTAACTTCTTTTCCTGATATTGAAAGAAAATTTATATTTATTGATAATCTTGATCATGCTCTACTCTCAGATTCTGTCAAGGGCTTGTTGGAGATCGATGTGGTTATTCAGGTACCAAGTACTCATGAATCTTTTCCCACTTCTTCCTTCTATAATTTCTGCATGTATGCATTTTTGAACATACTAGTATATCCATTAACTTGTGCATCTTTCTTTTTGTTTGTGTATTTGGAGCAGTTGGGAAGTAGGATAACTAGCAAACGTGTTTGTAAAATTCTTGAGGAGCATGCACCTTTTCCATATATTATGGTTGACAAGCATCCACTTCGTCATGATCCATCACATATTGTAACCCACCGGATACAAGCTACCATTGTTGATTTTGTGGGTTCTTTACTTAAGGTTGAATTTCCCCATACAGAGCGCGTATGGAGCACTTCACTTCAACTGTTGAGTAAAATGGTACTGATTCTAAGAAATGAAGAGACCACTTGTTATGATGATATTAGCATTTTTTTCCTTCTTTTGATGGAATTATTGTATTTGGTATTTGGTAATAATTTTATTAGATTCACCTATTGCCAATTTCTACATTTCTAGTAACATTCTCTAAAACCTTTTGATCTGCAGGTTGAATGGGAGATACTTTTTCAAATTAATGCTCAGTGCTCCCTAACTGAACCATATGTAGCACAGATGATGTCAGATGCTCTTTATTCTGAGTCTGCTCTTTTCCTTGGTAACAGTATGCCAATTCGTGATGTGGATATGTATGGACTTGGTTGGTCTACAAGCAATCCAAGTGTTGCATCTATCATGTTAAACTCAGACCTACCAGTTAACCTGATGAGGGTGGCTGCTAACAGGGGGGCTAGTGGCATTGATGGGTTACTTAGCACGGCCGTTGGATTTGCTGTAGGAAGCAATAAAAGGGTAGCTATTTATGTTATCAGAATTATTAATTCACTTATATTGAAATGTGTCACTACCATGATCTTATACTTTTGCAGTCATACTAAATTCATCATTCTTTTATTTGTATTCTGAATGACTATTTCCTTTATTCATTTTTTGCTTTAGTATTGTTGATTATCTCTTTTCACTTTTTATTTCACAATTTCAATCAGGTGTTCTGTTTAGTTGGAGACATTTCCTTATTGCATGATACAAACAGTTTGGCAATTTTGTATCAAAGGTATTTCTTTATCCTTCTGACCATTTTTGTCTCTCCTTTTGCCCAATGTTATGTTGGACGAGTGGACACGCAGACCCTAGATTAAAATAAGATTAGGGTGTTTTTTCATTGAAGCGAAAGTAGAACCTTTTTTTGGACAAAATAGTAGAATCTCCTCTTAGATGATGAACTAAGAAGCTACAAAAAATGGAGCCATCATATTTCCTAAAAACCACTCATAATATCTCATCTCAAAATATTATATGATACCTCAAGGATATTACTGGTGTAGGAGAACTTCGGTGTGAAGGTAAGGTTGATGTTTTGTGACATGGTGGTCTGAGTTCAAATACTAGGAATAGCCTTGTGGAGGCTCGGTAAGGATGTGAGCTGCTCACATCGACCATCCCTAAAGATATGAGATATTTTCTGTAGATATTCTAACAATATGAAAAGTCATTTCTAAGATAAACTTTGGAAAACTTTCCGATTTCTTTGTTGCAAGATTATTTATATATTGGTCAATTACTTAAGGTGTACTTAATCATTACCACTTATACTTATGATTTGTAGCTAATGTTCTGAAAATAACTCTACCTTTAGGAAATTACGGAAACCAATGACCATTCTTGTGGTAAATAATCATGGAGGAGCAATTTTCAGTCTTCTTCCATTAGCAGATAAAGTTGAGCCCAGTATTCTACATCAATACTTCTACACCTCTCATAACATTTTGATCCAAGGGCTATGCGTGGCACATGGGTAAGAAACTAAGAATCTACATACTTGGTAGGAATTATTTGATTCTTCTTTTCCAATTCTGTTTTGTCTGAGATATGTTTGCATTTCTTTGTTCTAGTTTTTGTTTGAATGAAATGTTATCTACTTTGTTTGTGGAAATCTCATACTGTAAATGTTATCCACTTTGTTTGTCCACCGCAAGGTATTTTTATGAGGTTCAAACTGCCATCTCTGTGCTGAAGTTAACTGAGGAGATAACTAATATTGTTTTTGCTTATGCAACCGGTGTTATGTTTTTTTGTTAGAAATTGGATAGCTTACCCATTGACTTTTCATACATATACTTGCAGAATCAAACATTTGCACGTGAAGACCAAGGCAGAATTTGAAGATGCTTTACGTTTAGCACAACATGAGCAAGTGGATTGTATGGTTGAAATTGATAGTTCAATCGATGCCAATGCCAATTTTCACAGGTTATAGGTCAATACTGCTGTTGATTTAAGATTTAGTTAATGGACATCACTTCATTGCTCATGACTTTGTATCTTGACTCAGTATTTTGAGAAAACACTCCCTCCTTGCTGTGAAAGACGCCATGAGGTACCTCCCAAATGGAGGTGCTATTAAAGATGAGCATTATTTGTACAAAATTCGCAGAATGAATTGTTTGAGATATAGGTAAGTTTTCACATTATGCAAAAATTCGAGTCTCCCAGGACTTCTGCTATTTTTTAAGGGGACTTCTATGTTCATTGTTAATCTTTCCTTCATTTGATATTTACTTTGGATTTTGTATAATGATTTGGTTGCAGAATCGCACTAAGTGCACCACCTACATCAGCATTTGTTGGTGATAATCATGAGGAATTCTATAAAGAAGGATTTATCATATCTTTAATTCTTGAAGATGGAAGTGTTGGTTTTGGTGAGGTTGGTATCAGTCAGATATTGTCTCATCTTTCATGTTTAGTTTAAAAAGTTTCCAATCTTAAGCACATAGAGAAATAGATTGGTGAGGGATTGTTACATATTACAGTCTTTCCATTGCCCTGTAAATCTACTCTAATATGTACTTGATGATTTGTTGTTGGCATCAAGCAGGTTGCTCCGATTGAGATTCACAGAGAAAATTTGGTAGACGCAGAATATCAACTTAGGTTCCTCGTTCATATCATGCAAGAAGTTAATATTAGTTGTTTCCTCTCTCTATTGAAGGGCACATTTTCATATTGGATTTGGAATGAGTTGGGAATTGTGGTAAGCTGTCTCACTTACATTATGGACTTATGGTTAGACATTTTATATGGATCTAAGCGTAACCCACTTGACTATTTAGGTGACAGGTTCGCTGACATGGTATTAAGGTTATTTGTAAAGGGATCTTGTTTGAGGGTATGTTTAAATAGTATTGACATGAATAGTATGAATAATGCTATTCCTACACTCTTTTAGTAGACACCAGATTTACACCCATATAAAAATACGGTTATTATGAATTAAATATATATTTTAATAGGCGGACCATAAAAAGTGGAAGGTAGTTAACACATCAAGAGTCGTATTTTATACGGGTGTCAATTTGGTGTTTACTAAAAAGGTGTACACGTAGCGGGATTGGAATAGTATTAGATAGATTTCTGGATCGCCTGGAGATAAGGTGTCGAAAGCCCTATCAGCTATCAAATTAAAGTTTAAGAAGAACTACTTCATTGGCAATGAGGTTATCACAATATAGCTTTTCCAAAAAGCTTAAGCTACTATGTAAATTCTAAGAGCAGAGTCCTTCGCACTTGAATTGTTAGCTCACTTGCCTCACAGGAGAAGACTTATTGTTCATGAATTTAGAATTATGGGAGTAGTGAGGACTTAGACATATGTTGGTGTGTTTGGGTACGTTTCTGAAAAAAGGGTACATTTTAAATATCAATTGACTAAGAAGCAGCTGTATTTTTATTTATTTAATAGCAATTGAAATTGAATCCAATTTTCTTAAGCTTATTCTAATAGATTATGCAAACCTCAAAAGTACTCCCTCTATTAAAAAAAAAAAAAAAAAAAAAAGTTACTTTGTTTATGGGAAGG
>JASCZI010000214.1:12002-47150 GCA_036250425.1 Stylosanthes scabra
TAAATAAGCGCACCCTTGGTCAAAGAAGATTTACTACCTTTTCATGATTCAGTTCTAAAAGCTTAATATGTTGGGTTAACCGTTGAACACACTAATAGATTTTTTATTACTTCCTAACGAAGTTATCAAATTGTTACTCACAGAATTCATATATACTTCATGTTCTAATTTTCTATGGTGCAGCCATCTTCTATTTTTCCTAGTGTTAGATGTGGTTTGGAAATGGCTATCCTCAATGCCATAGCTGCTGCAAAAGGCTCGAACTTGTTGACCCTACTTCATCCCCTGATAAGTGAAAAGGATAGATGTGAAACATCATCAGTTCAGGTTTGTGCACTACTTGATTCAAATGGATCTCCAACAGATGTTGCTAACGTTGCTGCCACATTAGTCGAGGAAGGATTTTCTGCAATCAAACTGAAGGTAAGATAATTTTCTATTGTTTGACTTCTTTTGGAAATGCTCTCAGCTCTGCTTCCTTTTATATATAGATCATTGGTTAGAGAAGTATAAGGCTAACGGGTTATAACGCTATACAGGTAGCACGTCGGAATAACCCAATGCAAGATGCTATGGTAATAAAAGAGGTGCGAAAGAAAGTCGGGTGCCAGATAATCTTACGAGCTGATGCAAATCAAAAGTGGACTTATGAAGAAGCTATAGAATTCAGCTCTTTGGTTAAGGATTGCAACCTGCAGTTTATTGAGGTAGACTTTGTTCACATACTTCATAACTTACGCACTCATTTTTAATTTCTATATTGACTAGTTTATTTCTTGTTGCTTATTTGCAATGCATTAATAACTTGATTTAATTGTCATCTTTGCAGGAGCCTGTTAACGATGAAGATGATATAGTCAAGTTCTGTGAAGAAAGTGGCTTACCTGTTGCACTGGATGAGACTGTAGATAAAATTCAAGAAAATCCCCTGGAAAAGCTAGTGAAATTTACTCATCCGGGAATAGTTGCTGTTGTAAGTTGATATGAATTTACTATAGATACTTTAGGATCTGGGTAATCTTAATTCTTTTGGGTATTAGTTAGAGGTATTATGTGGACTCTTTTGCTAAATTCACCAAGTTACAGTATCAAGCTGCAACGCTATATTTCTTTAGAATAAATTCACTAGTAGCTCTGCAAAACAATCCATTTTGTGTTGAATAGTTTATTGACTAAGCTGGAGTTTGTTATTAGTTCAAACAGAATTTATGATTCCTTTTAAGAAGTGCAAAATATTCCGTCTTAATAATAATGAACTGATGACTTCTATCTGCAATTCCAATTCTGTGTTATGATTTTATATTGCATTTTTCAGGTTATCAAGCCAAGTGTTGTTGGGGGATTTGAGAATGCTGCATTAATTGGAAGATGGGCACACCAGCTGGGGAAGATGGCTGTTGTCAGTGCTGCATTTGAAAGCAGTCTGAGTCTGTCAGCATATGCTCAGTTTTCTAGTTATCTTGAAATGCTAAGTTTTGATACAATGAACAAGCTACATGATAAGGAAGTTCCTTCTGTAGCTCATGGTCTTGGAACCTACCGTTGGCTCAAGGAAGATGTAACAAGTAATCCACTTTTGATTGGCTGCAATCCACATAGCGGTTTTGTTGAAGCATCTGTAGCAAATGCTAGCAGACTGCTACAATACTTCGAAGTCAACCAAAATGTTATATGTGATATTATTGACGAGGAGCGAGTTCTTAAATACCAACTGAAAGTAGAGCTTAGTAGTTTATCTTGTTCTTTTGAGGTTCAAGAAACTGGCCAAAAAACAAATGTAAGTACAGAAGCCCCCATAAATGTTCATTTTATCTTTTTAAACGGTTTCCATTGTTTCCTGAATTATAGTGGTACACTTATGCCAACATTTTCTCATTATTTTTAATGCACAATTTTGGGTTATAACATGCAAACATAAATATTAATAATGTACCCTAAATTATTTTGCAATATATTCTAGTTTACTGATGCTATGATACTGTAATCATAGGATTAGTATGACTAGTTTTAAAGTGCAGATTGAACATTTTCTTTCTTTGAAGGGAAATCTATTGTCAAAAAAATATCACACTTTTTTATGTGTTTACCAAGTAAATCTGATTCCTGCATACAGATCTGATTAAGTCTGATTTACCAAATGTAGGACAATGTACTGGTATTTCTTCATGGTTTCCTTGGGGCTGGTGAAGATTGGAGTCCTATCATGAAGAGCTTTTCTGGATCAGCAAGATGCATCTCAGTGGATCTTCCTGGTCATGGAAAATCAATAATACATGGTGTTAATGATGCTTGTGAGGAACCATGCTTGTCAATGGAAATAATAGCTGATATATTTCATCAACTATTACATCAAATAACTCCAGCAAAAGTTACACTAGTTGGTTATTCAATGGGTGCAAGGATTGCATTGTATCTTGCACTCAGATTCAGTAGTAAGGTATGGTGGTGACATTCAATGTAATATCTTTGTTTCCAAGTTTTCCTCACTACGGATCAGAAATTTGAACATTTATGTCGCAGATAAAAGGAGCTGTGTTAATATCTGGAAGCCCTGGATTAAAAGATAAATTATCACGAAAAATCCGTGCAGCTAAAGATGACTCCAGAGCAAGCTCTATCATTTCTCATGGTTTAGAATCTTTTCTCAATTCTTGGTATGAAGGAGATCTGTGGAAAAGGTGACTTGTTTGTTCTAAACCTTCAGAATGTACAGTGAATTTTGCTGATCTTATTAGGCTTCTATGGCATACTTCTCATTCCATCTTCCTTTCTTTTTTTCCCCCTTTTACATCATACAGCTTAAGAAGCCATCCTAACTTCACACGAATCACTGCCAATCGCTCGCAACATGAAGACCTGCAGAGTCTCTCCAAGATGTTGTCTGGTTTAAGCATAGGAAGGCAGCCGTAAGCTAATTCAAGTTTAACTAATTGTTCATTCCTTAGCTTTGTCATTCCTTACTGAGAACTATGAAGAAAATTGGGAATGATATTTTGGATGAATGAACACATTACAAGATTGATTAGGGATGAGTAAATTTATAGACAAAATTATTAAGATACCATTTGGTATACATATATATGATATTGTCAAAATTTGCAGGTCGTTGTGGGAAGATTTGCCAAATTGCAAAACGCCTCTTCTTATCATGCACGGAGAAAAGGATGCAAAATTTAAGAAAATTGCTCAAGAAATTATGAACACAGTCCGTTCCGGTGTGGGGAGCAATCAAGAAAAAGTGAATATAGACATCCATGAAGTGGTTGAGATTCCCAACTGTGGGCATGCTGCCCATTTGGAGAACCCTCTTCCTGTAGTTTCTGCCTTTAGACGATTCCTGACTACACTCTGAAAGGTATGTGTTCTTGTTAATGTCCAATAATTTTGATGATAATTAGAAGAACATAGTATGGTATCTTGTCAAAGACGTAACATGTTAATTATAATATTAGCTCTTACTGAATTTAATAATTTGGTACTATACAACACAAGCTATAAGAAATTAAGAATCATTTTACCATTATATCAAGAAATGAAAGTGCCAGGCCCGGTAACTCAAATGATATTTATTCCCTTACTCTATTAGAGGTCTCGGGTACGAGCCTCTTCCCCAACATATCTTTGGTAAGAAATGAAAGTGCCAGTAACACTGTTAATCATGTCACCTTCAACTGTTGTGACATAAAATTTCTAATTTCATCTAACATCAAAGATGATTCTGGCAAATCCTCAAACACATAAGATACATGGAATGCATTTGGATACTCTGCTAACCTCACTCCTACTCCTGCCCTCTTCAAGCCCTCACAATATTTTCTTTGCCAATCCTGCAACGGGTCAGACCTACCGATTAACACGAGCGTGTTCGGGAATTTCGAACCTGAAAATCTTGCCGAATTAGGCCCGAACACGTTCGCGGCAGGGTGGTTCCGGTCCGACCCTCTTGGCAAGAATGCTTTCCAATACCAATCAGCCCGATCTACCGACAAACCCGGAGCCCTGTTTCCAATTCGGATCTCTGACTCTGTCCTTTCTTCCCCGCCAAAAAACGGCTGAATAGCAATTAGCCCGCGCAGTCTCACGCGCTTGAATTCACACGCGCCTGCACATGTCACCACGTGGTGTCCCAAATTCCCACCGGCGCTATCGCCCATGATAAAACACTGGCCAAGATCTATGCCAAGAGGGAGGTGCGTGGGTTCGACGGAGTCAAGAAACTTGACAGCATCAAGTCCATCGTCATATTGGGCGGGGCAGCGGTGTTCGGGGGCAAGACGGTAATTAACTGAGATGACGATAGAGCGGAGGTGGTTGGCTACGCGCCTGGCAAATGAGTCCATGAAAACGGTGTTGGCAGAGTTTGTTGCAAATCCGCCACCATGGAAATATACTACAGCGGGAAGAGCTGCACAATTGGCAGTGGCCGGGGCAGTAGAGTGTGTGGGGGTGTATTGGCGGAACCAGAGATCACGGGAGGGGTCAACAGAGACATCGGCTGAGGAGGGTGGGGTGGGTGGTGTTTTGGGATCAAGAAGGCTGAGGAGGCGGCGGTTAATGGTGAAGTCAGGACGGAAGGAGGCTTCGCGGATGCGGGTGTAGGCTGAGATCATAAGCTTGATCTTCCATGGAAGCGACATGGAGAATCTTGAATCTTGAATCTGAATTGTTCTAAGAGCGGAAAGTAATGAACGCTTTTGTTTTCGGTTATGGTTAGTTATTTCTGGTGAAAAGTTTAATTAATTTGGTTTTGACATTAACAAGGCACATGGGTTGCACGTGGAGTTCATAAGAACAAACTATATTTGGTTTTAAGGGACACGATTAATAATTTACTGTTTTATTTTTAATGCTATTTGTATACTAAAATTCAATCACCAAATCAGTCATCAAGTATATGATAAATAGAATTACTATCAGATTATGGATATTAATTACAAATTCTATTTCCTAACTATCTCTGATTTTAAAAGATATATATGCAGCCCTCACTTTAAAAGCGAGATCAATTCAAGCTAATTAAAAAGAGAAAACAAGAAGTGACGAGATATTTTTTTTAATTGACAATAAGTGAAGGGAGATTTGTTTGTGCAAGAAAATCACAACCTCCCTTCTTATATGTCTATATAAACAGCATATTTGTTTGTAAAATTTCATAGTCTGAATCAAAGGAATTGAATTGAATTTGCAAAAAATGGCAAAGGGTTCAATGAGGTTTAGCTTTTTGGCTCTCCTCTTGTTAGTTTGCATATCTGGTTAGTGTCTCTAGTCTCTTCCTCTTCCTAAATATGGTTCCAATTATTTTACTTTTTAAGTTGCGCGTTTTCGATTTGTTTCAATTTTAGTGCTGACTTTAAAAAAATGAGCGATTGGAGTGTAGATAACAAGAAAAACATGTTAAATAAATTTTATACTTTTTGATAACGATCAAATTAGTGAAAATCTATTTGATTGAATGTGTATATAATTATGCTATTTTTAGGGTATGCTTAAGATGTTGACATTTTTATTTATTATTTTGCAATGATTTGATTTTGCTCAATTAGTTATTTTAATAATAATAATAATAATAATTAAACTGTTTTTTGTGATTGCTATTATTGTAATTGGACAGTGGAAGTAGCAAGAATTGAAGGAAGGGGACCCTTTGAATGTCCAAGGATGATAAATTGTACCAGTTTGTGTCAAGGGTTTCCCAATTGCTGCATAAATGGAAAATGCCTTTGTCAGAAATGCCCTCCTCAGAAAATTGAAGATCATCATCAACCTCTACAGAACACTACTAAACCTAATTTTCAGTTAAATTAATCCTTGTTTTTGTTGTTGTTCTTCTCTTAATTGATGATCATCTACTAGCTAGTCAACAACATTATTGCTGTATGCTCTTTATTATCTTCCAATAAATAAATAGACTCCATTAGTAGCTTAATACTGAATTTATGTGTTACATCATGAGGCTTAACCCAAACTAATAATCCTACTATCCGAACTTTTGGTTTTATACAAAAAATTCCTCAAAATGTAAAATACAAGTGAGCATTAATCCTAGAAATAGCTGTTTGATCAAGAAAGGGTATCAATTTGATTGGCAAGTGTGTTTAACACTACACGAATATCCTCACTTTGAGGATGGTACTATCTCCAACTAAAAATTCATGGCTCTTACCATCCACTCTTATAATGCTAGAACCTGGAGCCTTGCTTATTCCTTTCTTCCTCATCTGTTTCCTCAGGCTTCTCACTTCAGTCCATTTCTTATTCGCCGCATACAGATTTGACAGACGAACATATATGCCACTCCCTTCGTATTCAAAATTCTCAAGTGATTTCAATATTTCTTGGCAGAACCCAACATTTTTATATGTACTGCAGGCACCTAAGAGAGATCCAATAATCTGCACATCAGGTGGCATGGCATTGTCTTTATCAACCATGCATCCATAGTGTTCTAACCCCGGCGAAAGATTGTAGTGCGGACTTGTCATCTGATCGAAAAGCCTACGGCCTTCGTCGATTAAGCCAGAGTAACAGCAAGCTGTGAAAACGGCCAAAAAAGTCACATCATTAGGCCTCGTGCCGGATTCAATCAACTCTTAAAATTTTTCAATGCTTCCAAGTTCTGATATTCTTAGAAGGCGTCTCATGGAAGACACGCTGCGCCATCTCTATGCAACCACATTTCGAATACATGTCAACCAATGCTGTTCCAGTGGGAACATCCTGTCTGATACGGCTTGATTGATGTATTCATGGACCCATCTGCCATAATCAAGAAGCCGGAGACTGGTGGCAGCAGAAAGAACATTGGTTAGTATAACCACATCAGGCTCAAAACCTGATGCCAACATTTCACAGAACAGATCAAGTAATTCATTTAGAAATTAACATTGGATCAATCCACCTATCATACTAGTCCACGAAATAACATCCTTCTCAGACATCTCATCGAACACTCGCCTTGCATCGGCAACAGACTCACACTTCATATACATATTCATCACAGCATTACCTACCATCAACTCCTTCCCATATGAATATTTAACTACCAACCCATGAACCCCCTTCCCTAAATTTAAACCACCCAGTTTCGCACAAGCCCCAAGTATGCAAACAATAATCGCCACATTAGGCTCAACATCCATTCTCAAAAACAGTGAAATGGAATCTTCAAACAACCCAGCCTTCACATACCCAGATATTAAACCATTCCAAGACACCACATCTCTCACAGGCATTTCATCAAACACCTTGCAAGCACTAACATTATCCCCACAAATGCTATAAGCATTCACAAGACTGTTCTGCACAAACATGTCACACCACAAACCGTTCCTAACTACCATGGAATGCAACTGTCTAAGCTCATAAACCCCAGAAAACCTAGCACATGATTTCAAAGAAGCAGGGACAGTGAACACATTAACAAAACCATTTCTGCAAACCCATCTATAGACAAGAATTGCAGCCCAGGGTATAAGCAGAAGTGAACAAGTTTGGGCAATTTGGGTCAACCATACTCTTTCGGATTCTCTTTTAGGCTAAGAATTAGGCTTATTGTAATTTCCTTATTGGGCTTATTAATTAGTGAGATCTCAGTGAGGCCCATTTCTGTTCAATTCTATATTGAAAAAGATGGCATACTGTCTGAACAAAAACATTTGGAAAAAGATGAAAAACGAGAATGCTTGCCCCACCAATCACATTGATTAAAATGAAAAATAAAATTTATAACTGATAACTAATTAACCATTAAAATACTTGACAAAAATCATAAGCCCACGAATAATTGATTTAAAACTCATAAGAAATACTTTATTTTTCTTAATTTAAATCATTAAGTATTTTCATCAATGTTTAAATCATAGAAGCTTTATTATCTTAACTATAGAAGAAAAATAAAAATGAAAGAAAAATAAAGTGCTTTATCATAATAAATTTCAATGTGTATTTTATATTTTATCTAAAATACTTAAGTTATCAGTTAAGTACAAACTTACATAGAAAAAATAACAAACAAAAGTGGAACATATTATGCCAAAATTGGCATTCTTCATCACTATAAAAGCTGGGAGCTCTGATCATGTGAGGCCCCCTCTACAACCATAGGGTCTTGTGAGATGGACACCAATTTATTAAGAGAAATTATTTTATCATTTTTTATGTATTATTAAGTGCATTTTTATGGTGTAAAAAGGTTAATTTCTAATTTTTTTTATCAATTATTTTAATACCATAAATAAATAAAAAATATACACATAAAATGATAAGTATAACATTTTTTGTATTTAATTCAAGTAAAATATCCTATACATGTATAAGCTAATAAATAACAATAATAATAATAACAACTATATTTATTTTGTATCAGGTATCAAACTAACTATATATTATTATATATTATTTGAGTTTAATTTTAATGTAGTGTAAAATATTTTATAGAGTTATCCAATTGCATTCGTGTATTAAAATTACATTTATCTTTATATTATTTTATAAAATAGGGGTATACATACATATGTAATTAAGCTTGATCGATCATGTTTTAATTCTTATAGAAATTAGTATAAACATATGGAAGCTACAACTTAATAATTAATTCAATACAAAATGAGTCGGTTCCATCCATATATATATAATACAAAATAAATAAAGTATATAAATAATTAAATTACTCAAAAAAATATTTATATATATATATGTGGAATTGTAAAGTGTCTTTTTGAAAAGATGCAACGATTTCGTCATAGAAAGAGTGATAGGAAAAGCTGGAAAAGGATGTCACTATCTTAAGAACATTTAAGGAAAGCCCACCAAATTAAAAGTTCTCCACCTTCCCCTCACTATCACTAACTTCAATTCTGAATCCCTTTTGGATTTTAGTTGCTGCTAAAATTAATAAAATCCAAATAAACATATATTAATGTTGTGTGGGGTACTTTTGTTTAATTTGGAACTCTGAACTATGCTTTGGTCAAAAGTTATAGAAGCTTTTACCAAAATTAAAACACTAGATATATATGTTAGTAATAATAATTATATATAATAGAATCAATAACTTATTTAACTGTAGCATAATTATTGATAATAATAATTGAGAGCATTTAATTAGATTAAATCTTGTTAGAAAGAAATAACTCATTATTCAGAGTACCAAAAGTTAAAGTTAATAACTTTAGAAAGATAAGATGAATTAGCAGTGATAATGCCAAAGAAAAGCTGGAGAATAATCCTCTTGACAATGATACTTAAATATAAAGATATATATAGTTATTTTTAAAAATAAAATATTCAATATTATTATTCTACTAACTAGATAAGATTATCATCTACATGAATTAGATAATTAATTATTATTATTATATATATAGAACATAAGATACCTAAAAATTGCAAAGTTATATATTAGTTATTAATTTTTGTCCAACTTTTAGGTCAAGTGTGTTATAGTTAGTTACTATTTGACTCAGCTTTATAATTTGTGATGCACATGCAATGGTCAACATTATTACATGTTTCATAAGCTAGAAAGGCTACATATGGTGGGTGACATTATTTTGGTAGTGATCCTTAATTATATATAGGGCCTATCATATCATGGTATATGGTTTGTGATGGTATTTCTCATAGGTCTATATCATTTAATTTGGGACTGAAAAGTCATGACATACTGATATTATTTAAATTATTCTATCTATATCTATCTATATTTATTGGTATTATTTGTACTTATTTCTATTTGTATTGATACACTATGACAAATCCGACAAATAACAGCGGCTTATTAGTGGTTGTTGAATAAACGGTCACTATATGGATAATGTCGGTGGTTTTTGCGGCGGTTTATCGTATTTAGCGGCGATTGATACATGAACTGCCGTAGAACAGATAAATGACAGGAATATAGTGACGGTTGAAGTCGGAATCGCCGCAAAATATATTTTTATTTAATTAAAATTTTTAACTTAGATTTCAATTTAGTTAAAAATTAAAATAAAAAATTAAATGATAAAAATAATATTTTACGTACTCAAATTTAATTAATTAAAAAGTGATAAATTTAATTTTTGCGGTTAACAAAATATTTTTTATAAATAATAGATAAAATAGAAACAATAATTTAATAAGCCAAGTTAATAACTATATCAATAATTTAATTTAAATCATTTAAAATATATCACAACTTGCATATTATATATATATATATAGTTATTATTAGCACTATATGTATTGAATGTTGGGTTTTGAGCGGAAGACATGCTAAAGGAGCTTGGACTACCACTTTGTCTTGAGTTCGAATCTCTCTCAAGGAGCTTTTAGAATTAATTACTAAAAGAGGGGCCTTCCTAAACGTGTAACTAGTTTAACAAAAACCAGATTGTTTTCAACAGGTGCCATTTAGCGGCAATTTACCGCTACCTTATTTTGTGTTTCGCGACCGTTGTTCCGGTGGTTGTGAAAAACACCGCAAAACTATTTAGCAACGCCGTTATAGGCTGAGGTTGGGTAACCGCCACAAAACCGTTTTGCGGCGGCCAAAAACTGCTGCGTAACAACAAAAAAATCGCCGCTAAATCTCGCCTTTCTTGCAGTGATAACACCTTCAAATTTTAAACTTAGGAATAATGTTGGAATTAGATAATAGCATCTCATATTTTTAGTCTCACATGTCATAAAATAATTGAATGATATATCACTTTAGCAACATTATTAATCTATTATTTTATAATATACGTCGTCTAATAATTAACGAAATGACTAATTTGGCTGATGATTATATTTCTAAGAAATTAATTATATAACTAATAAAATCTTTCGAGAATAAATTTTAAAAGCATGACGAATTTGAAGATTAACAATTCAAAATTAAATTGTAAAACAAGTTCACCCACATATTTATTAGGTCTAATTATTTTTTACATTATATTCTTCGGAATTTTTTTAACAAAAAATATGTTAGAAAAGACGTTCAAATTTGAGATCTTTATTGAAAGAAGGAGACAAATGATATTTGAGTTATAGATGGTTCGTTATATTATTTGGATGTTACTCTATATTTAAACACTTAATCTAATATATTTATATAATTGATTACTCTCTAATCTTATGGTTTATTTATTACTATAACTTAGTAATGTCTTACAAATATATCTAATAAATTCAATTTATATTATGATGTATTAACCTAAAATAAATGTAAAAAAAAATAATTTCATATAAGAATTAACATCAAAGAATAGAGTATACATAATTGACAATTCATCATTAATATGACATTGACACTAAGGGTGTACTTTCTCATGCCATCTTTCTCCATTTTCTACAAAAAGACAAGCATAGGGTTCCAAGTGTGAACCATAGTGAAGAAGAAGAATGAAGAAGAAGATAATAGAAATTAATTTATGTCTAATATCTCACATAACTTTCACTATTTCAGCTCTACCTTGCAGGTGGGTTGGTCATGTTAGGCACCAAAATTTTGGGATTAAATTTATAAAAAAAAAAATAATAATAAAGGAGACTAGATTTTTCTCCTAGTCTAGTATTCTTTTTTTTTTTTTTAATGAACTAGTCTAGTATTCTTCTATCTTCTATCCACCCACAAATTTCAGCAATCATCAATTAATCATATGATGTTCAATAATTTAGGCGAAAGATCAATTAAGTAAGAATTGACATATACCAACCAAAGTTTCTTTATTTGTGTTTTGGCTAAATTATGTAGCTACTTTTGTTCTAAGTGTACCCTTACCTATATATATGACTTATTATTGTCAACTATTTTTATTTTTATTTTCATATATATTTTTTGTGACATTAATATATTTTGATGAATTTAATATTAATATATATGAATCTAGGGACAAAAGAATTTGGAATGGCAGGTACATAATTTTGATCATGAGGAAATTGTTCAAAGCTAAGATCAGAGAAGGGAAGAGGGACCCCCCAATCCATATCTAAAAAATCATCACTTTAATTTCACCTTCACATGAGAGAATAATGAAAATGGATAAGAGAGAAAGCACATAAACTATATGTATAATAAATTCAATTGTTAGTTTCAGTAGAAAGTCAGAAGGTGAATTATTTCCTTTATGTATTATTATATGAAAAATTTATTTTTATCAATTTAATTTTTAACACATAAAATAATAATATATTTTGAATAAAAATAAATTTTTGAAACACATATTTGCAAGTTTTATATTCTATGAAAAAATAATGTAATAAATTAATTATATGAAATTATTGAATTCTAAACACAATGATACTTTGGATTTAAATAAAATATCTATGGAGACTTATTCTATATATTTAGAATTAGACTAATTATATGATAATACATAAGAAAAGATAATTAATTATACCTTCTAATTTCTAAATTAGACTGAAATAATTATCATATATATCCTTTGTATTTCTTTAGTGCATTATGCAAATTAGGGGGAAAGATTTTCAGGAAAGATTTTCAGGTAGAATTTGACATTAGATCCTTTTATTTAAAAAAAAAAAAGGAAGTTGGAGTAAGTTTAGTAAGTAATAATTATTCAAGTCTCATCATATCTGCATGAAATTCATAAAAACCTTGTAAAGCTAAGGGATGTGTATCATGCCATTTTGCATCAAGATAAACCCTAGCATGCATGCATATATATCTCTTCTTTGCTACCATTTATGGGCCCAAAAGTGTCAGGTTTGTTCAATTAAAAAATTATTAATCCCTCTATTTCATATTATTATTTGTCATTTTGACTCTTTTTAGCCATTGAAAACTAATATATCCGAATAAGAAATAGAGGCAATAATATAATAATTAAGTAATTAAACTTTGGTCACTTAATTAACTAATTAATTATCACCTCCTAAATACTTCTAAATACATAACTTTTAAGCAGATTCTTAAATCATTAATATTCCATACAGATTTTCCATAATAGCCAATAAAATCAACACAAAGCTTAAAAAAATTATATGAATATTGATGAGGAAATAAATATCAATATTATATTGGGCATTATCTATTGGCAATAATAGAATAATTTTTTTCTTGTTTCTTTTTATTTTTGGGTATACTTGAGATTTTCATTAATCTATTACTATACTAATAATACTATTCAAATAATAAGTACTAAATAATTTTCAATCTAACATCAACATAAACAGGATGAATAATTTTAATTTGGCACATGTCCTAAGGTTTTGATATTTATATTTATATATATTATAAAATCTTAATCCACAAAAGAAGGTGCCCATATTTGATTAACAGGAAAACCTTCCTGCCACCCACTATTAAAGCATTCATAATGAATCATATCTTTACTAAAAATAAGAGATTTCCTGAAAAAATAAATAAATAAAATAAAAGCTGAATGCACCTTTCCTTGTATTCTAAATAATTAGCAAATGTTGGCTATCCTATTCACATCAATAATTTGGTTTTTTTGGAAGAAGAGATGGAAGATATGACCCCATCAGAAGCATGTTTACATGAATTTTATAGCAAAAAGTGTTTATATAAAAAAAAAAACATCATTATTAAAATTCCAAGTAAACATGCTTGACCCTTTAAATGATTAAAGCCTAAAACATTGATGAATGGTATTTTCATCAAGACACATTATTAATAATAATAATAATAATAATAATAATAATAATAATAATAATAGAGTTATGCTAAAGAGACCATAATACAAAATTATCATATTTAATTTAATATTCATAATATTATATATATATATATATATATATATATATATATATATATATATAATTCATTTATTTAAAAAATAATAATTAATGAACACCAAAGAAAGTTTGGATTTATTTTATTGTCTCCCAAATATTTACCCAACAGTAATATATATCTCACTCTATGTTATGAACAGCATGTTATTAGTTAATGACTTAATTATTAGTAAGTTGTTACTAACATTACCATATTTAATTTAGACAAAAAAATTGTTTTAATTATTTAATTTATATTAATTAATTGTACATATATATAGGGAAGGGAAAGAGTAATCATCAGCAATGTCTCAGTGTTTTGATTAATTATTAGGTTAAAGAATTGGAGGGCTCTGCTAAGAGATCTCGAATCCCATGTTGATTTGGATGGGATTTGGTTGCTTGCTATTTATTTAATAACTTTTCCAAAAGGAGAGCCATGCCAATTGCCAACCATGAACCAACTCTCATTACATACTACATAATAATATTTATTAACTTAATTAATATATATTATAAATTAAATTAAATTAATTAAGTGTAGACAGATTCAAACACTAGTCATTCATGAAGATATATTTATGTATTACTTCGCCTGTAATTTATATAGCATTATCTCCTTTCTTGTTGTAAAAGGTTTTGGGTTCGAACTTCTCCTTAGATAAAAAAAAATTATGTATTACTTCATATGTATTTTACATCATCTATGTATGAACAAGAATAATAATATTTATTTATTTATTTATAAAAATAAGGAAGAATTACTTTTATTTTCTCTATTAGTAACTTCAAATATTTTAATTTTCCTTTTTATTTTAGTCTATTAATTAATAAGAACCATTCCATTATGTAGGAACTGAAATTATTTAATTAAGAAGGAAAAGAAAAATTATAGTTAATTTATATACATGCGGCAACACCTCATTTTTGCTGAGTTATTTATTGGTGTTTTCCAAAATAAATATAAAAATGGAGAGATCAAGATGTGGTACTAAGGAATCTAATTCCCATCCCTTTTCCTTAATAAGGCTGCTGGAATTTTTGTATGTAGTCTTTTAATTTTCTCTCTTGGACTAATTAATCAAATCCCTCTCTATTTGTTTTCTCATACCAAGCACTCATTTGTGAGTGTTTTTATTCAAAGTTAAAAGAATTTTTCTTGAGTTCTAAACTTTTTGGAGTGACTTATTCATACAGCTATTTGAGTTAAGATTTAAGAGAGACTCACCCATTATAATCAGATATAATATCTATTAATCGTTGAGGCGAAATTTTGAATATTGAACGAAAAATATATTAGCTTATTAATTATTTTATTTTAAATGTTTCAAAAGAAAAGATGTTATTTATTAGATTAGTCTCTATTCAAATTTCAAAATTTCTTATAATATACAATGATTTATTGATTCTATAATTTTTTATTTTTCTTTTTATATGTTAGTGATATATATGCTATATTTTTGTGTATATATGTTTAAAATATTAATACATACATCTAAAATGTATATTTAAATACCAAAAAAATCTTAATTAAAAAGTAGGATATATATATCATCTTCAAAGCAAAGAGTTGAATATATGTTAGATTTTTTTCACATTCAAAGCTGTGTAGCAATTTCTTTTCTTTTTATTTTTTTCTTCTTCCCATTATTCTAAACCATGGGTCTTTGGGAATGCAAGTCCCAATGCCTCCTACTAATAATGACATGAGAGGAAAAAATGGGACAGTCCAAATTTTTATTTAAAATATATAAGAACTTTGTAGACATGTTTACTTGCAAGTGCTGTCTTCTTGCTCTACCACCTCTTTGATCTTTTAATTATTAATTATTAATATTAATTATTATTAGTATTATTTATTTATTTTTTTGGTTTTCTTCAGTGTTCAATGCATGGTTGATATGCATACATGTAGCCCCCAATCGTAGAACCTTAATTTTAGGTCAATAGGTTTGGTTAAAATATGAAAAAAATAATCTCTAGCTTAATTAAAATAATCTGAACTCATTGCATGCTGGCTGTAATTTAATGTTTGTTAATTAATAATGCTGCTAATATCTTGTTGTTTATGTTTCTTAGATTAATACTATATAGTTGTCGCCTAAAATAGTCAAATTTAGTTTTAAATTTTAATCATATTATATATATACATACAAAAAATTAATAATTAAATCAATTATTCATATAAAATACATATTAAAAATATATAAAATAATATATAATAATAATAATAATAATAATAATAATAATAATAATAATAATCATTTATTTGCCAACTAATTTTTATCATACACGTAATATTTTTTATTTAGTTTAGTTTTTTATCATAACTTTTTAAATCGATTTTTTTTATAATGGAAACAAAATTATTTATTAAGAACCTTTAATTTTTCCGTTTTAAGATTTTTAAAGGGTCGAATTAAGTTAGTTTAGTTGTTATTGGCAATAAAATTTATTTATGAGAAAATAATATTTACATTTCTTTTTTTGAGATGTCTAAATGATATATATTTCTTTCTTTTTATTTATAAAATATATATCTCTCCTTCTTTGTGAGATTAAAATAACTTATTCTTTAATTCACTTAACCAAAATATTCTCCAATAACCATACATATAATAACTATTAAAGGATATTTTGATAAAATGAATTAAATAATATGTTATTTTAATTTTACAAAACATTAAATGTTTTTTTTAACCAGAAGAGAAAATGTATATTATACTATGAATAAAGAGGAGAAAAGTATTATTTAGACATATTGTAAAAGAAAAAAAGTGTTATTTTCTTTTTATTTATTTTTTTAGAAAATGTGATAGTCCTCAATAAGCTAAGGAAAATAATTTGCCTAAGCCTAAGCAAGTAAAGTATACTTTAACAAGTAATAATAAGTTCCATTATCAGAATGACCCAGAAGAATATATATGTGAGTTTTAATTTTTTTTACGGTATCTTTCAATTTGATAGATCGAGTATTATTAAATCGCCGTGAATCTAAATTTTATTTAAAGTTTTGTTGCTGACTAGTGAATTGTTATATACATAAAGCGAGATTCTGATCCTTCACATTTGCTTAAACGAATTAGTGAATTCACTATATCACCTCTTTTGATTTATATCAATTTATTGTTTGCAATGTAATTAAATTAAATTAAATGGTAACATTATTCAAGCCCCCAAAAAAATGGCAACATTATTGTTCACTTTATAGTTTATAATGCCTGTCTTGATATTTGAATGCTGGTTACCAACAATACCTAACAAATGCTAAGGATATTATAAATAATTAATGAAAGGCTCCATACTGTTACTATTTAATTAGCAACAGTATTATTAAGTGTGGTTAACACATGATGAGTGGTTACTGTAAAAGTTAAACAGGAGTGCCAACTACTTCTAATAACTTCTAAGTTCAAAATAATGAAAAATTATTTAATTATATTCTCTCATCATTTGGGGAATATTATTAGTGTGCAATAAATGTAAAGTAGTTGGAATACTACTGGATCAGTTGAAATTAGCTTGGGGAATTTTTTTTAACCAACTTAGTTCGCTTAATCAAATATTGGGAGTTCGAATTCCACCTTATACATGTAGCAATCCATTGGCCAACGGCAGACCCTTAAATAGAGCTCAGATCCGCGGAGAATTAGTGTTCAACTTGTCGGATTGGGAATACCTTCTTGGAAAACCAAAAAAAATTTGTTATTTTTTTAAAAAAAAGGTAGCTAAAGACATAATGATTAACAGATTAAGTATGATTATTATTTGAAAATTACAAGCTTGAAGGATCTCCTTTGAATAATATTTCCAAGAAATGTAGTAAAAATTAAGCAAAATAATAATAATAATAAGATAGAAGACAATGAGGGTGCAAAAGTTTCAAGGTATATAGCAACTCTTTGAGAGAAAACTAATCTTAAAATTATTCATGATTGTTAAAAAAAAAAGTTCATTCAGATTCCTTTGTTTTTTTTTTTCCTTTTTATTTTATGTCAATAGAGCTTTCATGGCTCCATAAATTTTTTCATTGTTAAATATATTTATATTTTTCAGTTATTTATATATTGGACATTAATTCATCAAACTAGTTAATAATTTATTCTATCTACATATATAGATTGTAATGTTTGAGAGATAAAAAATAGTTAATATAGTCTAAATTTTTTAGTTTATAATTTATTAATTATTATTAAAATAAATTATTAATTTTAGATATTATAAATATATATATATATAATTAAAAAAAGTGATATATATAAAATTATATATATTAATTTAAATATAATAACTTTATATTATTGTCTACTTAATATTAATATTTAGAAAATTATACATACAAAGTTGTCACACAGTTATTTAAACCATAGACAATGAATCTTCAAAATCTTTATTTTTTGTTGTTTCATTTCATTTAGTCTCTCTCTATTGAAACCGTATAAGTGCATGACTCATATCACTTTGTTCTTTAGCAATTAATATAACTTTGTGGTATTATTAAAATAATTTTTCTGCAATAAAATTAAAAATGGTGTTAGATGGCCCCAGCTAGATTTGGGGGCCTTGACCAAAGCCAACCAAAACTCTCATTAAAAATATTCATAGCAAAGCTCTTCTTTCAAGGAATGGTGAAGGACAATGCAATAAGATAAAAATAAAAAATAAAAAATAAAAAATAAAGAAGAAAAAAAAAACCCTGATAAGAGTTGGCAATGTCAGTTGCAGAAATTTTTTTTAAATAAATAAAAAAAATATTTTTTACGAAAATACACACTTCTCGAGATATTTAGCAAAATAAAATTTATTAGCAATACCGGTCCAAATCGGTATTGAGTTATTTTCAATATCGGTTCAAACCGGTATTGGGCCAATTTTTTTAAAAATAAAATACACCAGTAGCGGTCCTTCTGGGGGCGACACTGAGTTAATATCAACACCGGTCCTTCTTGGGACGGTACTGGTTCAAAATTTAATTTTTTAATTTAATAATAAATATATTTATTAAATTAATAGCAATGATTTAGGTAATAAATTACAATTGAAAAATATATTAATAGCAATAAATATATTATTTTTTAAGAAATAATTTTGCATTGATTCAATTAACATATCATCAGTGTAATAATAATAATACTTCAATCATTAAATTAATGTAATAATATATTAATTGATTCAATTGACATAGCATTAATGTAATAATAATAATTCAATCCATCTTAAATAAGAAAGTCTTATAATGGATCGTAAAATAATCTCTTCTGTGAAAAAAAAAATATAGTGAATTAATACAAATATACAGTGTTTCTTTCTTTGATTTTTACTCTAAATTTTATTTAAATATAATAAATGATAATACCTAAATCTGCATAATGTTATCATTCGTGCGTCCTGAAAACAATAATTTCTATGCTTTAATCTTCATGACTATTATTACGTTTTTTAATTTGGATTGGAATTTAATTTGATGGACCCGATTATTATTATTACATTAATGCTATGTTAATTAAATCAATTAATATATTATTACATTAATTCTATGTCAATTGTATCAATGCAAAATTATCTCTCAAAAATAATATATTTATTACTATTAATATATTTTTCAATTGTAATTTATTACCTAAATTATTGATATTAATTAAATCAATATATTTATTATTAAATTAAAAAATTAAATGCCCCAAGAAGGACCAGTATTGATATTATCCAAGTACCGCCCCCAGAAGGATCGGTACTGGTGTATTTTATTTTTAAAAAAAATTGGCCCAGTATCGGTCTAGACCAGTATTGAAAATAACCTAACACCAATCTAGACTGATACTGCTAATAGATTTTATTTTGATAAATATCTCTAAAAATATGTATTTTGATAAAAAACGAATTTTTTTTATTTACTTAAAAAAAATTTTCGTCAGTTGCAAGCCAAACTGTTATGATTATCTCTTCTTTTAAATATTGAACATTGAATGGCTTAGACCCAAAATAATAATAACAATTAACAATAATAAATAAAAAATGAAAATAAAAAAGAAATTGAATGGCTTAGAGAAAACCAAAAGCAACCTACTACTTTGAAATTCGGATAGCTAGTAAAAAAAATGCAAAATAAATAATTAAAATATTGAATCGGATGGGTGTGTATTTGTTAATTAGTTTTAATTTCTATCTACTATGTGCTAGCATAAAAAACATATTAACTCTTAATTATATATTATTATTATATTATATTAATCAAATTCAACTCACATAAACAAATTACTACTTGAAAATTTTCACTATATATATAATGTAATAACATATGGAAAAATTCAAAAAAATGATATAACAATCTAAATATCATAAAATAACCTAACATAATCCTCCTTATTTTAAAAATTAAAAACTGAATAACATAATGATTCAAGAAAATGAATAATTGCTAATTAGCTAAAGAGTTTTATTACAACAGATAGTTTTTTAGTTGGTTCAAACTTAATTAAAAATTGGGGCAAATATATATCTAACTTAGTGTTTGATCCTTTTTTTTTTTCATAAATAATCCCACTTTTAACCAAAATAACTGACAACTCAATTTCCAACCATAACAAGTGAAACAAGTTATTAGTCTAAACAAGTTATTGGTACTAAAAATATAATAAATTGTTATTTTAATGACAAAACATTTTAGTGTTACAATTTTAATAATTAAATTAATTCGATAAAATGGATAATTTTTTGAATAATTTTTTCGAACTTCCAATAGTCATATCAAACTCACCAATTTTAAATAAATATTAAATTAAATTACAACTTTCATCAATTTTGCATTAAAATTATCACAATAACACTATTTTAATTTAGTAGCAACTTAATTTTAAGGACTAAAATATGAGCAAGTTGTTAATTAAAAAATAAAAAAACTTATTCATTACAAATATAAATTATATAAATATAAATTTTCTTAGAAGTATGTGAGGACTCATATCTAAATTTTACTTTAATTTTTATTAAATATAATAGATAAAATCTGTATTTTAAAAAATCTCTCGTTTTTATATATACAGAATAATTTCCCTAAAAAATATACATTCTACTACTACTTTATTTATCATTCATATTCCATCATACAATATCATAAGCTTACGAAGATGAGCTTAGAGCTTAATTTGGGAGATTAAGGTTAGTACTTAGTAGTATTTAGTTGTATTAATTAATTAGTATTCAGTAGTAGTATTATAGAATTGCAGTGGCGGTGGTTAATCATGAATGAGCACACTTTTTAATGCACAAGCGTGGGTATATAAATTCAGGGTCTTTAATCAATCACCTTTTTTCTCTTCTTTCTTTCTCACTCTCCTTCAAAAAATTCAATTTTCATTTCATACATTAACACATTGGTTTGTTAGCTGCACCATTTACTACTACTTGCTTTTACCCTCTCTCTCACTATCTCTCTCTTACACTCTTTTTCTCTCTCTAAAAATCACAGCTTTTTATTGTATGTGTTGCTGGTTGAGACAGTGAATCAAAAAAATGGCAGGGCTTTGTTAACAAGAAAATAGGAAGGAGAGATTTTTCATTAACAAAATCCAAAAGGGTCTTCAAATTTCAATAAAAGTTTCAATTTTTTTTGTTAGGGGAAAAAGAAAGGAAAAAAAAAAAGAAATTAAAGAGGGAATTGAATGAATGGAAGGCAGAGGGTACCAAAAGTAGTACAGAATCAGAAATGGGGTATCTTTCTCTTCCTACTTTTGGATTTTGAAGTGTTTTTCCTTTTTTTTTTTTTCTTTTAATTTGCTTCAATTTAATCTCATTACTCTCTTTCCCTCTTTCCCTGCAGGTTTTGGTTCTGCAGGGCTTTGACTAGGGTTTGAATGAAGGTACTTATTATTATTATTAATACTGAAATCAATGTCCTTTGCATAATTGAATTTGACTGCATATATCTGTTTAGATTCTTTTCAGCTTTCTTTGTTTCTGTTGAAATTTTTACTATCAATCTGAATTTTTCATTTTTTTAGATTCTAATTCTAATTAATTTAACTTTGCTTGAGTTTTTTTTATTTTTTATTTGGGATTTTTTTAAAAGAGAGTTTAATGGGGTCTTGTCCCTCTCTACCCCTTGTAGAAGGGTCCTTCATTTATGACAATTTGGTGTACCTTCAAGTTTCAGTGATTGGCTTTGGAAATGGTAGCTGCCAAACTCGTGTGAGTTTTCAAAGTACATCTTCTTTGGGACACTTCACTTGGGGTGTTAAAAGTCTTTTCATTTTTTCTTTTGGTGTTTATGAACTCATTTAAGTGAAGTTGCTATCTTTTCTTCTATTTACATCTCTCTATCTCTTTGTTTGGTTCCTGTTATTGTGGATGATGTGATTGTATTCAATTTCTTGAGTAGAACAGTTAGTTTAAGCTTTGAACTGTTGAAGTTTTTATTATCATTTTGATGATTTGATTTGATCACTGTTTTGTTAACTTAGGTTGAAGAGGGATTTTCATGAATTAGTTTAATTTCCTTGAAATTTCTGAAGTTGTGTCTCTGATAATCTTTTGTTTCTTCTTTTCTGCTTGTTTAATTGCTTTCAAGAAGGCATTGAAAAGAATCTGCTAGTGGTTGTTCTTTGGTAGTGTTTTTGGTTAAGGATTATGGGAGACAGAGAGAATTTCGATGTAGATAGAGACCGGGATCCTGTGAATTATTCGACTAGTATGGCTTCGGATTGGAGGTTCGGTGTTGGGAACTTTGCGAATTCAATGGTGGATTCATATGTTACGAACTTTTGGGACCACTCCAATTCCCAGAATTTGGGGTTTTGTGACATTAATATTCAGAACAATGGTGGCTCTTCGAACATGAATGCGGTCGGAAAAGATGGATTCGGCTATGGTAGAGGTGGCCATGATCATAGGACACTAGAAATGGGTTGGAACCATGCTAGTTCTCTGTTGAAGGGTGATAACAATGCATTCTTGCCAAATGGGCCAGCAATGCTTCCCCAGAGTTTATCTCAGTTTCCGGGGGATTCCGGATTCATTGAGCGGGCTGCAAGACTCTCGTGCTTCGGCGCAGGGTCCGGGGACATGGTGAGTTCATTTGGGATTCCTCAATCCATGAACCTTTATGCTAGGATTGGGGGAACAATGCAGGGAACTGGAGATGCTCTTTTAGGACACGGATTAAGATCGGCAGCACTCGGAGGACAATCTCATAAAAGTGATCCGAATTTAGTTGAAGCTGCGAAAGATGATGATAAAGAAATGTCTTTACAGGATGATAAAAGAAGCAAAAATCTTGCAGTATCTCATGATGAAGGGAAACAAGCTCTTGGTGGTTCTGCTAATGAATCTGATCGAGCAGAATCGAGTGGCCGAGACGATTCCCCAATGTTGGAGTGTACAAGTGGGGAGCCTTCGAATAAGGGACTAAGCTCAAAGAAAAGGAAAAGAATTGGGCAGGTATGGTCTTTGAGCTGTATTCATCGTATTCGCTATGATATTTTAACGCTTGTTCATGCATGTGACTTTCCGTTTGTTGCTTTTGTGTTGTAGGATGCTGATAAAGATAAAGCCAATGGAAGTCCTGAACAATCCGGTGCAGATGCGAAGGAGAATTCCGGGAGTCGACAGCAGAAGGAGGAGCAAAAACCCTCTCCATCAACCAAGGGGTCTGGGAAGAACGCCAAGCAGGGTTCTCAAGCATCCGATCCGCCTAAGGAGGAGTACATACACGTTAGGGCTCGCCGGGGTCAAGCAACAAATAGCCATAGCCTTGCAGAGAGAGTAAGATATATTAAGACATCATCTAGGACTGTGGTCTCGAAAAATAGAATTGTTTCGGTTAAGAATTTTAAAGTACTATGATTATGATTATGATTCTAAGTTCTAATTATAGGTAAGGAGGGAAAAGATCAGCGAGCGAATGAAGTTTCTTCAAGACCTTGTACCCGGATGCAGCAAGGTAGCTCTATATTTTGAGACTAGAAGATTTTTCATTTTTCAACCTAAAGCCTTGTTAGGACTAAGTGTGTAAACACTCTTTAAACTTAATTTTCGCTATCTTTATAGGTCACCGGCAAGGCAGTGATGCTCGATGAAATTATAAACTATGTACAGTCTCTTCAAAGACAGGTTGAGGTATGTATGAAAACATATCTTCTCTCCCTATATCTTTAACTGTTATTGTTGAACCATGGAACCGAATTCGTATCATTTTTGGATTCTGTTAGCATGATTTCGGCATATAATTTTATTATTAGCATCTTAGACAATTAAAGCATTCTTTCGAGCTAAAGTTGACACTCCTTTCATCCTTTCGGCAGTTTTTGTCAATGAAACTTGCCACGGTAAATCCACGGATGGATTTTAATATCGAGGGATTGCTTGCTAAAGAAGTAAGTTTACAAGTGATTTCCATTTTAGTGAGTTATACATAGCAGTATGCCCCTCACTGATCTCAATACAACCTGAAATTTTTTCATCAGATTCTTCAGCAACGGGCCGGTACTTCTTCCGCACATGGGTTTCCTCCAGAATTGTCCATGGCTTTTCCGCCATTACATCCGCCTCGACCAGGACTTCTTCCTTCAGCTCTTCCTAGCATGGCAAATTCATCAGATGTACTTCGGCGGGCGATTCAACCAAATTTGGCTCACTTGAATGGAGGATTTAAGGACCCAAATCAGGTAGATAATTGACGCCCGGTTACTATATCATGCTAATAACAAAGATTATGTTTTTTTTGGGTTTTTCCGACAAAAAAATAACTTTGACAGAGATATCACTTCTCACATGGTTGCATAAATTTCATAATATAATAAGCTCTTTTGGAAAAGCTAAGTAAAGTGGCTTCCAATAACTTTGAATTTTATTTGATTTTTCTGATTGTTTCGCAATCTTTCATGTTCTCGATGAATTGCACAATAGCTTCCTGAAGTCTGGGATGATGAGCTTCACAACGCTGTACAGATGACATTTCCGACACCTGCCCCGCCGAGTTGCCTAGACTTGGATGGTAAGCTAAGCTAAGCTTTTTCGACCTTTCCGATTTGCACTTGAATCTTGCCAATGTGAACAAGCAAAACCACATAGTTTCATGCTGATGCAGGTTCTGGTTCAGGTTCTGCGCCTTCGGGTCAAACAAAAACCGAACCTTGAATCTTCCGTCTTCATGCCATGCATCCTCGTTACATTAGCCAATTCGGCGCACCGTGGAACAGACGAATCTTTCTAACATCAATATTTCATCTTTAGCCGGATACCACCCGAATCGTATAAAATTTAACCCGTGATACACCTTCTAGATGAATGCTTTGGAGGGGCAGAGTTAGATACAGCAAGGAACTGACTCTAGATTATTATTATATAGAAGGAAATTAGAGCAAGTATTCATGGATGTTCCTTTGTGTTTTGTTTCTTTTTACATTTCAAGCATGAAAATAGAAATCCTCAATGTCTGTTTGGAAGTGGAATCTGGTTGATAAAAGTAGGGTTTGTTAATTAAATGTATTTAAGCAGAATGTAAAGATGGAATCTCACTAAGTCTTGTGTTTCTTTTGGCTTTGCACCAAGTTTGATCAAAAGCTTTATTATTATTATTTGTGTAACTATTAATATGTAAATTATATGGATTATTTGATAGGTTTACTAATGTCAATGTCAAAATATATATTGTAAACGCTAATGCTAAACGTAACGTAATATTGTACATCTTTATATATTTTATTTAAAATACAAAAATATAAACATCAACATAAAAAAAGTACATCAACATAGAAAAAGTACATCAACAGTTCTGTATAATATAGAAATAGTGAACTTTAACATAAAAATAGATTAATTCTATTGTAAGTTAGTTATATATTAAAATTGTAAAAGTGTGGAATTTAATTTAATAGATGTTTTATAAAAATATCAAAATATATGTTAAAATAAAATAATATCGAATTATGACAAAATATATTAGTTGAGAAATGAAATAAAAAATTCATCTAATTTTATAGTTTTGTTTTTTTATAAAATATTTGTTTTTTAGTTTTATCTTATAATTTATTTATTTATTTTTGGATTTTATTCTCTATAAAACCTTTGCTTTCTTGGTTTAGCACGAACCATTTTTTTGGCGCCACAAAACACTTCAAAACCATGCCACCCTCTTCTTCCAACTACTACTGTTCTTTGCTCAAACATTATTGTGAAACCCGTGATCTTAACCAAGTTAAGAAGCTCCATTGCCTCATAATCAAGGCATTCATAGACCCAGAAACATTCTTATTGAATAACATCATCAGCTCTTATGCAAAACTCGGCTCAATCAAATATGCACATAAGGTGTTCGACAAAATGCCCCAACCGAATGTATACTCATGGAACAGCATTCTTTCTGCGTATTCAAAAATGGGTAAGGTTCCTGAGATGGAAAAATTGTTTAACGCGATGCCAACCCGGGATGGGGTGTCTTGGAATTCCCTTATATCAGGTTATGCTGGTTGTGGTTCTCTTGATCAATCAGTGAAGGCTTATAATTTGATGTTGAATGATGGGTTGTGGCATTTGAATAGGATCACACTCTCGACGATGCTCATACTTGCTTCTGATCAGGGGTGTGTCTATTTGGGTCAGCAGATTCATGGGCATGTGGTGAAATTCGGTTTTGGGGGTTATGTTTTTGTTGGGAGTCCTTTGGTGAATATGTACTTGAGGATGGGAATGGTATCTTCCGCAAGGCAGGCTTTTGAAGAAGTGTCGGAGAAGAATGTGGTTATGTATAATACCTTGTTGACGGGGCTTATGCGATGTGGTAAGATTGAAGATTCGAGGCATTTGTTTTATGATATGCGAGAGAGGGATTCAATTTCTTGGACAACAATGATCACAGGGTTTGCTCAGAACGGGTTGCATGAAGAAGCTATTGATTTTTTTAGAGAGATGAGATCGGAAAATCTAGAGATCGATCAGTACACATTTGGAAGTGTGTTAACTGCATGTGGTGGTCTTATGGCTTTACAAGAAGGCAAGCAAGTTCATGCTTACATAATTAGGACTGACTATAAGGATAATATATTTGTCGGTAGCGCTCTTGTTGACATGTATTGCAAATGTAAGAGTATAAAATCAGCAGAGATATTTTTCAAGAGAATGTCCTGCAAGAATGTTATCTCTTGGACTGCAATGTTGGTGGGATACGGACAAAATGGTTATAGTGAAGAAGCTGTTAAAGTCTTTTGCGATATGCAAAACTTTGGGATCGAGCCAGATGATTTTACCCTCGGGAGTGTAATCAGCTCATGCGCAAACCTTGCAAGCTTAGAAGAGGGTGCCCAATTTCATGCGAGGGCTCTGGTTTCCGGCTTGATTTCTTTTCTTACTGTTTCCAATGCACTGGTTACATTATATGGGAAGTGTGGGAGCATTGAAGACTCCCATCGACTCTTTAGTGAAATGACCTTCAGAGATGAAGTCTCTTGGACAGCACTTGTTTCTGGATATGCACAGTTTGGTAAAGCCGATGAAACAATCAGGTTATTCGAAACAATGTTGGCACATGGTTTGAAACCCGACAAGGTTACTTTCATTGGGGTTCTTGCAGCTTGCAGTAGGGCAGGACTAGTAGAGAAAGGAAAACAGATATTTGAATCGATGATTAAGGAACATGGGATTATGCCAATTCAAGATCATTACACCTGCATGATTGACTTATTTAGTCGAGCGGGTAGATTAAGCGAAGCAAGGGATTTTATAAATAAGATGCCTTTCGGTCCTGATGCAATTGGTTGGTCAACCTTATTAAGTTCATGTAGATTCCATGGGAACATGGAAATTGGCAAGTGGGCTGCTGAGTCTCTTTTGGAATTAGAACCACACAACACTGCATGCTACATCTTACTTTCCAGCATCTATGCAGCCAAAGGGGAATGGGAAGAAGTTGCCAAATTAAGAAAAGGGATGAGAGATAAGGGACTGCGAAAGGAACCAGGATGTAGCTGGATCAAATATAAGAACCAAGTATACATTTTCTCTGCGGATGATCAGTCAAATCCATTTTTGGATCGGATATATTCCGAGCTCGAAAAGCTGCATGAAAAAATGATACAAGAAGGATATGTGCCTGATATGAATTCTGTTCTGCACGATGTCGAGGATTCAGAGAAAATTAGAATGCTTAATCATCATAGTGAAAAGCTTGCTATTGCCTTCGGGTTGATATTCATTCCTCCTGGTCTCCCCATTAGAGTAGTTAAAAATTTGAGGGTTTGTGGGGATTGCCACAATGCCACTAAGTATATATCTAAGATCACCCAGAGGGAAATTCTAGTGAGAGATGCTGCCCGGTTCCACTTGTTTAAAGATGGAACATGTTCTTGTGGAGACTTTTGGTGAAAATGCACTTGTGTAAAGCAATTTAAAGGACTTTCAAAATGTGAGAATGAAACACAAGATCTGGTATAACTGAGATTTATGAGATCACTTTCTTCAAAAAGTGACTATGTACAATGCATTTGTTTTGGCTATCCTATAATTCTGTAAAACCTTGAACTTAATTTGAAGGAAGAAGGGAAGAGACTCAATATGACCATGATTTGAAGTTACAGCACAAGGAGGGATAACTGTAGTCTATGAACATTCTTGTTACCCTACTATATCATTTTCATGGGAAGAATTACTTGAAAATCATTGAAAGATGCTGATCAAGTCAGAAGCCAGGACACATTCTAGGCATGGAAAGGCAACTTGGCAGAGCAGCTTTTTAGCGGTGGGGCTATGTCATCAGTGAGGCCACTTGGATCAATACTTCCGAACTTAGAGGTCAATTTCTCATTTCAATCTTAAGAGATAAGGTTACTGCTGAAGCAGGTGACAGTGTTAAGGATTGCATGGTCCTTTGGAGGAAGGGCCTTGTTTAAGCTAGAGAACATTCACTTCTCCAAAATGTACATCTGATTTTTGTTTACCCCATTGATGAACTTCTGATGCCCATGATCATAAGGCAATATATGAGTTCTTATTCTTTTTTTATTTTATATTTTTCATTCTAATTTACTCATGTTATTTTACTTAATTTCTTTACTTGCGAGCATACCAAATAAATAAATAAATTGCATTATCTATGAGCAACAGTTTTTTTTCCTATCAAAGCTGATAAACACAAATCAGATAAGAGGCTGTAGTTTAGTTCTTTTCTTAGTGTTTTTTGTTTTCCTTCATATGAATTGAGCAACTCTGTTCAAACAATCTGAATTATATGTTAGGACTAGGATCAGAATGCTAAAGAAATGTGTATTATTGCTGAATATGAAACTGCATAGGGTTAGGGATATTTGAGAGATCTCTACTCTCTTGCTCTACTAGACTTCATTGACTAATTTCTCAGCTTCCTCTTTCTACACCTCTAACACTCTTTATAACCCTTTTCAGCACTATGAAAGTCCACAACTTCTATAAGTACATACTTTTCAGCATATAGCAGATAGAAGGTAAACCAAAAATAAATCAAGAAATTGCTTCTGATTTGAACAATTCATATTGAAATTCAAAATAGAGTTTTTCAATTCAGGCTGCTTGAGCTACTTCAGACTTCTATAGTGCAAAGAACATTGTATGCTTGCTGTAATGGTGAGGGAATTATCACAAGAAACTAGATTCCAGTGAATGCATTTGTTTTCATGGCTGGTTAAACTTCCTCTGACCTTACTATTGATGCTGCATCAGGTTCAGAAAATATACTATAAGCCAAAAAATAACTATTATTGGCATGCGACTGTAATATTGAAAAGGAGGAAACAATGATTAATTACCTGCATCTGAGTGCAGATCTCAATGACTTCAGCTAGAGGTGCCCAATCACCAAAGTTCCTCTCGATAAACTGGTAAGCGATTCCACTATTTCCACTCCCTACTATGAAGAGTCCACCCTTTATTTCACCTTCGCCTTTGAAGTTCTGCTGAATTCCCATGCTTTTGGCTCGCTTGTAATTGGAAATTGCTCGAGGATTCAAAAGAAACCCCGTTAGGAACTTTTCCTTGAGCAGATTACCCCCTCCAAGAGCTTTGAAGAAATCCCTTCCCCGATCTAAAAGTACAACACCTCCCCAGTATCTAGGCCAGAAATATTTGACCTGCACCACAGCAATAATAGGTGAAATTATAAGTTGATTGATAGAAGAAATGGTGGTAGTTGAAGTCTGTTAATACCTCTGCCTCTATGTGCTCATGAAGAACAGCAAATAGTTGAACCCCAAGTGCATCAAATATTGGTTTCTGGGAGTAAAGCTTGTGTGCTTCTGCTCTACACATGATGCACCTGTTTCCCAAGTTTAAGGAGCACTGTGAAGCTAATTTCACTTTTACTTTACATTGTAGGTTGCTAGATATAAAACTACATAGTTTTCACCTAACAGCTTAAGTTTTATAAAGACAACAGAACATGAGAGGTTGTGTTAGATATAATAATCATTGATTTCCCCTAATAGATTGATTGTTTTTGAAAGAGATGGTTTATCACATTAGATAATTGTTGATCTATAATTATTGACTTAAACATAGTTTTGCTTTGTTTTCATGTCTCGTGTCATGTGAATGTATCATACGAGTATGATTATGCAAATACATTGTTTGCAATGAATGGAAACTCTACGAGAATTTACCCTGGTCGTCGTAGACACAGGAAAACAGCCGGTTTATGTCGCCATAGTTCTGAAGCCTTCATTGGAGGAGTCTTGGTTTTCACCAAAGGTTCCATGCCAATCTTATACTCTGGTGTTAGCTTTTGAACTGATATCTTTTCAATAGCAGAATATGGAGCAACTTGGTCAATGACAGGAGGAGGTTGCACACAGCCACACGCTCTAGGATCGGCCGGCTCACTAGCCACAATCCCTTTGAAGACATATCCTTCTTTAATCTTTGGTTCAGGCAGTGATTGTTCATATGATCTCATCATACTATTGGAGCCCTTAGATGAAAGGTCTTTTGAGATGCTATCTTCTCTGTAACTCATACTGGTTCTTCTAGCAGAGAATGCTTGTCTTCTATTGGGGTCACCGAATCTGGTTCTGTCGATGAACCGGGCGATATGACCCCTCTTCATGTCAAACTGAGCAGAAAGAACTGTGGTGCTTAAATTAAGAAGCTCCGACAAACTTCTCCCGCAAGCTTCCAGCTTATCCGCATATTGCATCAATCCGCGATCATGCAGGTATGTCCTGATTACAAGGGTATCCTACAACATCAGAAAGTGAAAATTTATTAGTCCAAAAAAATTTATTAGTGGTATGTTAAATAGCTAATACCTTTTGTTTTTGTGTCATGTTCATTGAATCCATATCCTCTGAATTCATAACCTTGAGGGTTGGCACATCATCCCAACCTTGTTCCAACAAATTAGGAAGCAGTTCCTTCAAAACACCATTTCCTATGAATTCCTCTACTGAAAATGAAGCCATTCTTTTTATTCACTCTGATCTGAATGAGTGTCTCCTTTGTTGTGTAAATGTGCTTAGAAAAAAAGTTAAATGCACACTAACCCTTTCATTCTAAGGCCCATCATTTACCTTCTATTTTAGATGTCTGTTAATTTGCTACAGTATCTAGATCTTACTATAGGAATTAGATTAATCTAGTTTGAGAAACTGTGTTGTGCTGTGCCTCTTCTATCACAATAGACCAATGAAAAGAGATCACTCAAGAAACTTGGTGTTGTTCTTTACATAATGAAAACAAATCTCAAACAAATCATACATGAAACAAGAAAATTCTTAATAATATTTCCATTAATTAGGAAAAGTTAAGGGTATTTAATTGTGTTTAACGCCAAGTTGTGAGTTGCTTGATTTCTTTGCCGGCCAAAATCTGCATTTAAAGTATACCATAATAAGAATAATAATATGTATTTAATGAGATTGATGTGGTGAACAAAGTGAAATCACACAGCAATCAATTCATTAGTATAAAGAAAGGTTGTGTTTTGTTATGAGTCTTAATTATAACTATAAACTAATCTTAGCTTTTCAAGTATATATATACACCATATATAGGAAAATTCTACTATATATATATATCATTTTCCAACTATTATATTTACATACTAAAATTACTTATCAGTATATAATACACATTGAAATACAAAATATCACTAAAAATGAATTAAAAATTATATATATATATATATATATATATATATATTTTATATTTTAACATGTATTATACACAAGGTTCAGAGAATCGGACCAGTCACTAAACCGGTGAAGTGACTGGTTCAAGGGTTTAGAAGTTCGACCGAATCGGACCGTGGTTAGACTGTTTACTTAAATATATAATAAAATAATTTGAAATCATTATAAAATTATTTAAAATATAATATTATTAATTTTTAATTAAAAAAACGCTAAAAAACCGGTCCGATTTGACCGGTTCACAATTTTTTAGCAGTTTTGACCGGTTTTTGACCGATCTGATGCCAATCGGTTTTCGCATATGAACCGGATGAACAAAAGATCGGTTCCTGATTTTTCTAGTCGAACCGGCCAGTCCGGTCCGATTTTCAGAATACTGATTATACATTGATGGTTGATTTTAGTGTATATAACATAACTTTTTTTTTTCTTTATCAAAAGTTTCAAAAAATATTACAAAAGTTTAATTTTAATAGACTCATAGGATACTTTGTATTGTGTAACTTTTTTTTTCACAAGTTTTTTACTTTTTTTTTCTTTCCACACATGAAGCATTCTGGAACTATCAACGTGATTTTCATGTTTCAAATGCTAAACCAAACACTCCGTCACATGGTAACTACTTTGATTATTCACAATAATTAATATATTCCTCTAAACATTAAATAATACAAATTTTAAAATTATTTGAAAAAATAAACTTTAAAAATGATTTCTCTTAAAAAAACGTTTAAAAAAGGCTGAATAGGCAGCTACCATTTTCAACAACCCTTTCATGAAACCACCAGATAGGATAAGATAAGAATGCAAGCATGGCAATAGTAATCAATAATTCAATATAATATAATATTGGCAAAGTTTAGCTTCAAAAAAAGAAAAAAGAAGGCAACATATTGAGATTATTAATTACCATATACCATTTGAAGAAAAAATAATTTACTATATGTATTTAATTTTTTCTTATTTTATAAGATTTATTAGAATTTAAATTTTCTTAGGATATGCAATTTTTCATTTTTCCTCATTAAAGCATTAATCAGTTTAGTTTTTCTCCCAAAACAGAATTGTGTCCCTTTCAACTTTTAATCTTTTAATATTTTTGTTTGTCCAAATCCGTTTTAACAATCAAACACATTTTTGAGACGAACACTTCTCCAAATCTATTTTAGAATAAAGTTTTTTTTTTTGTACTTTTTAAAAATAAAAACAAATAATATTAATCCCTATTTTTTAATTTGTCATTTTATATTGATCGGATATTCCAAATCAACTCTTAATAAAACACTTTAATTCTTAGTAAATTTGGTTAAACAAATTAATCCACATTAAATTGTTCATTTATAACGCTGTATTAAGAATGTGATTTGAGAATATCTCTATATTAAGTAAAAATAAAATAATAATTTTTCTAATTATTTTTACCAAAATTTCAGCTGAACAATTTAATGAGAGAATTAAAAAACTATTATCACTTTATTAAATAAACTATTATATTGATTTGGAATATTGCTGTTTTTTAAAAAATATCAAAACTATCCAAAAAAAAAAAAATTTAGACGCTAACAAAATTACGAGTTTTTTACCTATGAAAGATAAATTTCATAGATAAAATTATCCAAAAGTCATTAATGAATTATTGAGTTTGGATAGTTTTAAATGACATTTTAGATAATTTTATCAAACGAAACACATTTTTCATGAAAAAAAACACGTTACTTTCTTTCATGTGTATTTTTATCAGTATTCGAATTTTTTTTTTTTTGGTAATTTTGGTATTTTTTTCTACCTATTCTTTTAATATTTTTATTATAAAGAGAGAATTAAAAACTTGTGATAGAACACGAGAATCACACGACAGTATCTTTCTATACCACAAAATTCATAACATGTGAAGCTATGTAAATAAATATAGTAGTTACAACTCAGAGACAGAAAGAGATTGAGATTGAGATTCATTTAGAAGCTTCTTCAATCATTCATTGATTCACCAATAACATAGATTTTAGAAGCTTCAAACCATGACACTTCCAAACAACAACAACAACAACAACCCAACAAGAACAAAGAAGCAACTCATAACTGATGATGAACATTCTCCATTGCTACCAACAAAGAGAAATCATGATCATGATCATGGTGATGGTGGTGGTGATGGAGCATCCTTTGTTGGGTCAGTGTTCAATTTATCAACAACAATCATTGGTGCTGGAATCATGGCCTTACCAGCAGCAATCAAAGTGCTTGGTCTTCTCCTTGGCATTTCATCAATCATCTTCCTTGCATTCCTCACTGACACCTCTCTTGACATACTCATAAGGTTCAGCAGAGTTGCAAAATCTGAGTCTTATGCTCATGTCATGGGTTCTGCTTTTGGCAAACTTGGACAAGTGGTTCTTCAGATATCTGTTCTCATCAACAATTTTGGGATACTTGTTGTCTATATGATCATAATTGGTATACATTTCAAACTTTTATGTTTATTCTGTTTCGAAATAACTGTCGCTTCAATTATGTGTTTGTTTTCTTTTTCCATTTATGTTGTTACTTGCTACTGATTTGTCACTGAACATGAACATTTGTGTTGCAATTTGACCAAAATTTGGTGTTTATTTTGTGTGTTGTATTAGAGATAAAACCATTCATGTTGCCTCCTGTCAGTTTAAGTTTTTGGGACAAGTGATTTCATGGCATGGCATCAGAGCTTATGACCTAAAGGTTTTGAGTCTGATCCTTAGTTGAACCCCAAAAGAAAGAATTTAGCATAAGGCAAATAAAAGAGAAAGTAAGCCTATACAAAAATTCAAGAGGTATTGCGTGAGGGGCGTATTAGAGATATAACCCACTACGTTGCTTCCTTCTATCAGCTTAAGCTTTTGGGACAGGTGGTTTCTTAACATGTTGAATATTGAATATGATGAATTTAGAGCACCTAATATTTTCATGATTTCAAGAAGAAGTTATTTGTATAGCTTGATTTATATATATGGTGACTGGAAATTGATGTTGCTTAGAACTTTCTCTGTTTAGATTTTTTTCTAGAAAAGCTGAAAACAACTCTTTTGAAGTTTTGATTATTTCATAAAGTTCATACAATTATGTGAATGTTGGCAAGAAAAAGATGAAACAAACTTACCCATTTTTTGTGATGGATTTCTAGGTGATGTGCTGTCCGGAACATCATCAAGTGGAATTCACCATTTCGGTGTGCTAGAAGGATGGTTCGGCGAATGTTGGTGGACCGGCCGTTATTTCATTCTTCTTGTGACAACCCTTTTCA
>JASCZI010000214.1:55006-69996 GCA_036250425.1 Stylosanthes scabra
TAGGATCACACGTGTCAGCAGGCTTGTCGGCATTTGTGCTCTTCGTGGTTTTTGTCTTCTCCATAAATCTATATATCTTTGCCTGATCCACATACAAGGTTACAGTTTCGGTTAATGAAAACTTGATTATTTTGAATTCAAATAAGTGACAGCCTAACTTGAATGAACAAAAAAAACAGGAAAAAGAACTGACCATATTATTTCTTAACACAAAATTCAAGTGCCTTTAACACTATATTAACTATACCTTCATCTGACTGAGTATTGACATTTGTGTGATACGATTGTGATACAAGGAAAGTTTCAAGACACATAACCAAACTAGATTACTAGAATTATCCATAAAAAAAATTATGGAAAACTATAGGTAACCAATACTTTTCTAACCAATAAATCACACCTAAAAAGAGAACATCCAAAACGTTAAAAACAGAACGTCCTATACCACACAATCAAGAACTTCTGAAAATCAAATATACATGTAACTCCATAAATATTTTTTTAGAAACAAAACATCCGAAACCTAAAGAAATAGAACATCGAATTTAAATTGTTGGCTGAATTTTTACTGATTACCTAGCATTACTCTAAAATTTTAGCTCAAACATTAGATTGTCTCCCTTATCGGATCAAATATTACATACCTCATGTTCAACAGCTTCACCTATTTGACAGGCAGCCTGAATCACTCTGGCATTACCTACTCCATTAGTGTTGGTCATCAACAACCCCATCAACTTGTGCATTGTGATCACAGCCATCATATCCGCAGGCAACTCATTGAAATAAGGAGCATGGCTCAACCTATGCACGTTGCGTTTGCAATGCTCTTGGTCCACAGCAATTGCATTCCTCAAAGGTTCAAACCAACCAAGGAACAACGATTTCATGTAAGGCAGATTGGGTGCAAGCTTCTGCTCACGCATGTCATCCAATAGCTCCTGATATCGAATACGAATTTAGTTAACTTATGCAGGGTAGGCAGATTGGGGTGCAAGATTCTGCTCACCCTAACTATTGAATACTGTAATATTATCGTGGCGATCAACATGCCGAATTTCAGAAGAAAAATAATGTCATTAAAGAACACATTATGCTTTTCTAACTTGCTAACACACACACATACACATATATATACACTTAAAGATACTAAATTCCAACAATCTAACTGTTGAATCCTGAAATATCCTGATGATCAACATGCGAAGATTAAGCATCAAATCCTTTGAAAATGGGTCTACTAAGTGGGAACTTTGAATCAAATTGGACTAATTAAATTGAGAGCCACACTACAAATTATCTCACATATATGCACACAAATATGAAGTTTTCAATTCTCCATCATCTTCTATACCTGATACTCTCGAGCAGCCTCTTCCCATGCCTCAGTCTCCACCTTTATCTGCCTCTTCCGAAGCAACCTGTACTTGTAGTTAGCCATGCCTTCAACACCAACGTTCTTCGTTTCCAATTGGGCTTTTGCTTTTACCTTCCCTTCTTCCTTCAACACTTGCTCCAACAACTTCTGAACCTCATTGGAACTGTTGTTATAATCATCTTCCGTATCAGTGGATTCAATAGCCTCAGCAACGCTACCATAGTATCTACCTAACTTCAAGTACTTAGAAGAACCAAAATTGTCCTCAGAAAACGAAAAACTGGATTGACCCAGTTCATTTCTCGGTGCAAAGACTCCAACTTTATTAAAACCCAGAAACGGGAACCTTGGTAGTATCTGGGTCCTGGTGGGTACAATTTTCTCGGGAAAATTCGAATGGCGAGAAAAATTTCGGAAATTGGAAGACGAAGGTAAGTAGAAGGATTCGGAGGGTAGCTTGAACTTGGTTGAGGAAGCTCGTTTAGCTAGATAAGTCCACATGTTTGAGATGGTGGAAGCGCGAGATCGAGAGGGTCAGTTGGAGGTTGATGGTGTTTGGGTCATGAGAGAAAATGAGGGGGAGATTTTCCCGAGAAAATTGGCGGCGTGTGGGAAAATCGGGAGTGAGAATGTAAGTGAGAAGCGAAAGAAGTAGCAGCCGCCTCTAAACCCTTCGAAAGGAAATCTAAACCCTTCGTTAAACCTATGAAATCTTTCTTGTACTGGTCATCTTCTAAAACCCTTCTCCGATAAAAATTAACTAATAAAAATTAACTGAACATTAATCAATAATTTAAATTAAGATTTTAACTTTTAGATTTTTTATGTTTTATTTTTAAAAAATATCTATAAAATTATACGATAATGCTATATGTACATTTTTTTTGGTGTACACCTCCAACCAAGTTCCAAACGAACAGATTTTTATATATACAACGAATATGTTTTCATAGTTGACACGAACAGATTTTAAAACTTGTTCGTTTGCTTTTAAAAATCTGTTCGTTCTAGTAGTAAAATTCTATTTGTGCACGAACAGAAATCTATATACACAACGAACATATTTTATAGTTGACACAAACATATTAAAAATCTGTTCGTTTGCTTTAAAAAATTTGTTCGTTCTAGTAGTAAAAATCTGTTCGTTTAAGACTTGGTTGAAGGTGTACACCAAAAAGAGGTTAACACCAAGATTAATTCAAAATTATATGTATATTTAATTTTTAAAAGTTATTGATATATGATATATGATGTTATGTTTTAAACATTTTAAATATTCTCTTTTTTAATTTAATTTATTCAATGATTTGTTAGTTAGAGAAATATTGGTTAGATCTAATTTTTCATATAAATACAAATATAAAATACAATAATTTTACATAAATAAGTGATTTAACCAACTAAGTACAATCAAGTCATTTTTTTGTATTAAATAGAAGATTATTTCGGTGTCAAATATAATTTTATTTAGGTGTTATTTTTTATACTGTTTTTTATATAAATGACTTAATTAAATTTCATTAATCAAAATCACTTGTTCAAATAGCATTACCCTAAATATATATTCATACACGTGAAATAAAATGTTTTTTTTCGGATGAATTGAACAATCTCTAATTATAAACATTACATCATAAATAATGTCACAAACATATGTACAATACACACTCGCACATCCAACATATTCATTGTTCAGCTATTGTCAAGTTTTACAATATCTAAAAAATTATTATTTAAATTAATAGCTTTATGTACAATGCGTCTCTCTAAACTAGATGCTCAGCATAAAAGACCAAACATTTTAGTCAATCAAATTTAATCAAGAATAAATCTACGTGTATCATTATATACATATGTATATATCATATTAATAATGTGTATATATGTGTACAATAATACATCTAATATTACCTTTTAATCAAACTTGCATATGCTATATATTTTTAGTGATGAGATGATTACCTTAAATGTTAATCTCATAATCTAAATAGATTTATTGACAACATGAATATTTTGAATTTTTATCGAAAAAAAATAGTTTATTGGATAAAGTATTTTAGTTTTTCATCCTATTGTGTTTTGGATTCAAGGATTAAGGGGTAACTACTATCCAGATATTATAGATACTAGCTTATCACCCGTGCAGCACAAATCTGTTGAATCTCATTGATTGTATTTATTTATTTTATACTATCTTCGCATGTATTTTTGGCACTGCAAGGTTGTATATGGACCTCGTTATTTATCAAAATTTAAGTAATAAGAATATATCAGTAGTTAATTATGTCTTTATTTTTTTTTTACACTTAGTTATTTTATTTTATTTCTACTTTTATCCTGTTAATCAGTAGCGGGTTGCCACAACATGTGAAAGATAATTAATTAAAAACTATACGAACTTTTTTCTGCAAATTTATAGTAGCTAACATATTATTTTCGTTAAAAAAAGTATTTTCTTACATGGTTAAATAATTTAGGCAATATTGCAACACATATATTTAACTCCAAAAATTCGAATTCGGTAGTGGGTCCAAAAACACCATAGTTAATTTAATTCAAATTAATAGTTTTATTATCTTATTTGAATGAATTTATCTACTGAGTAGGCTTTCATATTATATTTAATTGGGTTAGACTATTTAATTCACAGCTAATATGATATCTTATTTGAATCTACACGTATCATAAACCCCAACTAAATACTAACATAATGATATATATGTTTTGCTTTACTCATAATATTAAGAATTAATCTACGTATACCATTGTACACCTCTATACACCACACTTATAATACGAAAGATGTAAACATAGCACAGAAAAATGAAAATCTATGAATTTTTCTAGCTTATGTTTACACTTTTCGTGTTGTAAATGTACTGATTGGAGGTGTATAAGTAGTACATGTAGTATTATCAAAATATTAATATTAAAATAGAACTAGATAAAATATAATGACATTTTTTATTATTTTTTTAGATTTTCATAGATATTAATGTCAATTAACTAAATTGGACACTTGTTAACCATTAATATTAGACAAACACTTTTTAAGTAGATAATATACTATAGAAAAGTTATCCGATATTTCTCTAATCTCTCCGGAATACCATATTCCTAGTAAGAAATGGCAGGAAATGATAATTTGTCTTATAGTGAAGTTTGAAAGGTCTATAATAACCCTTCAATGAAAGTTAAAAGTCCAGAATGACACCGTTCATGCCTTACTTGTTCCTGCATATCAAAATATGAATAAACTCTATGATGTCATCATAACAAAGCATATCAGCTTTTTTCTTTTTTTTTTCTTTTTAACAAATCATATTATTTAATTTGTTACTTATTACTAACTATTTGCTTCAACAAAATGTAAAATAAGTTATCTAAAACTAATGTGTATTCATTCTTTTTTTTTCTTATATTCAACATTCAATTCTTTTTATCTAACTTATTTATTTTATTACTTCAACAATTACGCTCAAAATTTAAATTATTTTTAGTGCTAGTTTTAATTTTATTTTAAATTTCACAAAATGACATATATTAATATTTATGAAATCAAACATTAATATTTATGAGATTAAACACTAATTATTTAATGCATTGTCAATATAAAAATATTTTATACATAAATTCAATTACATAATATTATAAATAACTTATTTTTTCATTGACCCAATAATTAATCATTTAAAAAAATAAATATAATTACATGACGATATAAAATATTTTATATTATCAATATATTAAAATTAAACTTTTTAAAATATTCTACTGAAATTCATATGATAAAAATAATATTTTAATTTGTATTTTATTTTAAATAACGAATTTTAAAATTCCATCTAACATGCAGGGAATTTGATTTATTTCCCTACCATTAATTTATTACATTAATTTTATTAACTTGCTATTGGAAAAGCATTGGTTTTATTAATTATAGTTGCTTCCCTTGCTCTTTTTGAATTTTTTATTTTTATATTATCACATTGTTTTCATTTCAAATGAAAACAAAATGTTGATGAGCTGTAGCTCATGTGGCATTATTTCCTCTCTCTTGTAAGAGATTTCGCGTTCGAACCTCCCCTTATACAAAAGAAACAAAACCTTCTTTTTATCTCATGCAAATTAAAAAAAAAAAAAAGCCAAAGACTAAATTCCAACATCCTGAACAAGTACTTGCAAATTTAAAGAAAAAAGCCAAAGACTAAATTCCAGCATTTTCAACAATTACTTACATAATTCATATATAATAATGTCAAATGACATTATCTTTTTCAATTAAGTTTAATTAAATTATTTATTTTTATATTAAAAATATTTAATATTAAATGATAAATAACATAAAAAAGCATAAACAAATAAGTTTATATTTAATATGGAAATTATATTCTATTTTACATAAATTAATTAATTTAATTAAATTTAATTAGATAAAAAAATATAAATTTAGAATTATCGGTTTATCTATTCCATAAAAACTTAAAAAGAGAAAAAAATTTAAAAATTATGAGATACAAACAAAACAATAGAACGGTCAATTCAATATTACACAAAAAGGGGGCTCATCTCGTCTGCCCAGCGGTTTGGCTTGGCTAGAACACATCTTAGGGTTTGGGGCTATTCAAAAATTCAGCAGCCAAGGATATTAATGGGAAGGATTACCTCAACAAATAGCACACCTGTTGCACCAGTTGAGTGCCCACTTTGGACTTTAAAGCAATGTTTGCACAAAAAGCAATCTACCATATAATCCACCGTTTGGTTTTTTTATAATATATCTCAACGCTTTAAATTTACAGAATACCATATTCCGCTCAAATCAATAGCCATACGGAACATCTTCCGTTACCATAATTCTTTTTTTATATAATGAAGATTTATTAAATTTGATTAATATTAGAAACTGATTAAATAATTAATTTACTACTACTCTTTTTTTATATTGTGGAATCATTTCTCTTTTCACTTCTCACATGTTTTCATTTATTGTTGGTACAAAATTGCTTAAACATCTAATAGAGTGACACATGTCTTTTAAGCTTTTGTACCTCTTTAAGCATCTCATAGGGAGACATATGTCATTCACATAGACTATTACTATTTTCTTATTGAGTAATGCTAGGTAATCAACAAAAATTCAGCCAACAACTTGAATTAGATGTTTTATTTCTTTAGGTTTTGGATGTTTTGTTTCTACTTTCTAGGTTTCGGATGTTCTGTTTCTAAAGTTAGTTGATAGTTACTTTAGGTTTCGGATGTTCTATGATCTTTATTGTGAATGTTCTATTAATAGTGGTTATGGATGTTCTATTTTTTGTTGGCTATTTGTTGATTTGAAAATTATTGATTACCTATACTTTCTCTTCCTTATTATATAGTGGGGAGATTTATTGTTGATACAAAATTGCTCAAACATCTAATAGAGTGACACAAATTTTTTATGCTTTTATACCTTTTTAAGCATCTCATAGGGAGACATGTTATTTATATAGAATATTACTATTTTCTTATTATAAAGTGGGAAGATTATTTTTGCAAAATTTTCTTTAGAAAGGGAGGGAATAAAAATACAATATCTTTAAATGTGATTAATATATCTTATTAAATTTTAAATTACTTTATTGTTTAACACAAAAATATTCCCATCTATATTCTTGTATTTGTAGGCTGCTTTGGAACTCATGCTCATTTCAAAAGGCCATACATTACAGCATAGTGACATACATTCCTTTTCTGACATTAAGTTAACAAATAATAATAATAATAATAATAATAATAATAATACGTTGATACTGGCATAAAAATTTTAAAAGTCTTTTTATATGAAAATTTTTATTTTGATCATTGAATAGTAGATTAAATTGTTAGAATTTGATATGTTACAAAAATATTATCTCTTTAAAAATATTGTTATCTTCTTTTAAAATATAGCATAAAATATTAAATTTTCCTTATTAAAATATTGCATCTTTATTGGAGTAATGTTCTAATATTACATACTCTCCTTCACCGCCATGAATTCAATAAATTCCCCACTAATCTCCCTATCAATCATATTATTTTCCTAGAAAACAACATTGGAATGATGTCAAAGACAACATAGCCAATAATACCTAATAATTCCTAATCACATGTCCAAGGATCAGTCTCATGTCTAACTTCAGAAGGTTCAACAACTTCTGCCTCTGTAGAAGCTTCACCACCCAAACCAGCTTCCACAGAAGCAGTTCCATCTTCTGATCTACCCATCTTGCCATCTCCCTCCGATAGCCAGCGCCATCATCTCATAAATCTTGTTTCCCAACTCCGTAAGGCTGTCCGGCTGCATTGTTTCAGCAAGGAAAATGAAAAGTCTTTCTGTTTGTTATACTCACAGTGAATCCACTTGAGATCAACGGCTCTCTTAGCATCGTCGCTGTCCGGTGAATTCTTGCATGCAGTCTGTAACAAACAAAGCTTAAGTTCTAATACATGACACTTATCAACTAACTAACTTCTCTTAAAAAAAATCATAAGTTTTATAAATTAAAGACTGTTATTGATGTGTTCTTCATTCATAAAACCAAGTTAGAGAACATAAGCTGAGAAGACACCACATCCAATTCAAAACCTTAAGGTATCAAGTAAATAGGTCTCTCATCTTATAAACTTCTCACTTCTCTTTGCTTCCTTCAATATAGAACTAATTTTAGTGTCCACTCACACTTGAACCTTAACAATAAACTCACCAATTCACCGTCAAAATTATCTGAGATGAACACACGCTTCACAAACAAGCGTGTATTCTTCGTTTTCGGGTTTATTACTTCTTCATTGTTAAGAGGTCCCATTCCTGGAACATATAGGATACTTTTGAATCCAACCTCACCTTACACAAATTGATAACAAATAATTAGGACCTTCCTAAGAATGTCTAATATTCTTTTACCGAAGGCTATAATAAATGATCACAATACCTCAGTGGTGAAGTGAGTATATGCAAGTGGTTCCAAGAACTCATTAAAAGTCTTCTTGTAAAATTCATTGTACTCATCCTTTTTGAACTTCTTTCGAATTCCGCATCTACAAGGAAAGAAAGGACAAATTAGAAGGTAACCATAGCCGAAAAAAGTTAACAAGCACAACATAAGAATCTTAAGACCTTAGAAATTAGATATAGTTCACACTCACCCATATTGGCTTTGTTTCATTGGCTAATTCCCAATCCCAATATTTCTTAAGAACTTTTTTGTCTTCTTTTTTTCACCCTGATAGCAGAAAGAGTTTGTAAAACATTTCACAAAAAGCAAGCAGGGAAACCAAATTCGCAAATACCACTATAATTACCTCAGCTTTAGGTTCCTCTTCCACCAGCCATTGCAATGCTCAAATTGATGAATGCTAACAATAGCAGATTCATTCGCAACTCTTTTCGAACTAAATTTGTTAAACACGTCCAATAAGCACTACCATGATATATGATGATGACATAGGTCTGCTCAACATATACTCTAAATTTGAAAAACCCTGAAATTGAGGATAATGCTATTTGAACAAGTGGTGGTTTTGGCCAACCAAATGCAATCAAATGATTTATTTCTATATTAAATAGAATATTATTTCGGTGTCAAATAGTATAAAAAATTGCACATAAATAAAGTTCTATTTGATATCAAAATAATCTTCTATTTTGCATAAAAATAAATCACTTGATTACAAATTGGGCAAAATCACTTGTTGTAATGAATTATTAATAATGAAAATAAGAGACTAGAACTTGGAAGGGGCCGGGTTTAGCTAGGGGTATTTTGGAAATTGTATATAATAATCGGAAGGCCTGTATTATGCCAACTCAGCAAGTTAGTTGAGAAGAATAGTTAGGTAGGATAAAGCTTGCTGACGTGACAACTTTCTGTTTTCTGTTATTATTTATCAAGTTAGTTAGGAAATTGGTTAGTTAGTTTGAGACTTTGAGTAAGCTACTATACATGAGTGATGAATCACATGCATTCTCTCTTCCTCCTCTCTTATCTATGATTCCTCATTTCTTCATCTTTCTTTCTCTAATATCTTGAGTTTTTTTCTATTTGTTCTTAATAACTTGTCAAACACGAGACAGTTTTTTTAGTTAGAAAATTATATAAATTAATAAATATAAATATACACAAGCATATATAATAGTTGATTTAGTATTTATTATAGGAAAATTTTTAATATATCTACAATATAGTATTCCAATATTTTTAATAATTGATTTTAATTTAAAAAATATTATCTATATATGTTAATATCCATCCATAGCTTAAATATATATTATATTTGAACATTTTTCTTTTATTATATGTATAATATAATATTACCAAAATTATATGGCTTTTTATTTTAGCTATAACAATAATTTTTTTTCAAGATCAAAATCAACTATCAAGTATAATACATGTTAAAATATAAAATACATGTATAATTTAACTCATTTTTAATATATATTTTATATTTTAATATGCATTATACGCTAGTGGTTAATTTTGATATGCACCTAGAATGACCTAATCATAATTAGTCATTCATTTGACACGATTTCTGAATTTACTCACTGTCGTATGGAGGGAGCTCGAGCATGAAATTAAAGAAGAATTATTTGAATAAGAAAAAATATAGGTAATTAATAATTTTTTAACTAATAAATCAATCAATAAAAAATAAAACATCCGTAACCATTGTTTATAAAACATACATCCACAATGAAAGTATAGAACATCCGAAACCTAAAATAATCATCAGTCAACTTTCTATTTTTTTTTAGAAATAGAGAACATCCGAAATCTAAAGAAATAAAACATTCAATTTAAGTTGTTAACTGAAATTGGCTGAATTTGTAATGGTTATTTAACATTGTTGTTTTCATTACTAGTATTGCATGCATGTATAGGGCTTTGATTTGAGGGAGTTGGACCAGGTTGCCCTTGCTTAATAATAGTGGTTTCATAGTTCATTCTATCTCTTGTTTAAGAAAAGAGCTCACGTTAACATGGGTTTAGTCAGAAAACAAAGAAATAGAGTTGGAGAATGGAGGACCTCCCAAGCTGTTAGAGTGGTAGTAGATGTCCCAAAATATCTGGGAGTATAGTTACCAGATATATGCTTAATGAATTGGTTAGTTCTGGATCAAGATGACCCTAATATCTCTTTAACCAAATCCCCGAGTTATATAAAAAGTTGGTTATATCCGAGTTATAAGGTCATATTCGAGTGAGTTATAGTAGACAGACCTACTTATGTTATTATTATTATTATTATACATCTCTAATATTGAGAGTCAATTAATGATAAATAGTTACGAATAATAACTTATATAATTTTAAATGATAATTTTTTTAAAAAAAATTTTGAATAATAATTTAATTATTAACTCTGTAATATATAAGTGTTGATATATATATATATATATATATATATGAGTACTTAACAATTGTCTCAAGAATTTTGTAAGTGAGAGATTTAATCAAAGAGAGTAAGATCAGAGAGAATGTGCCTTTTGATGTGTGAAAGATAGCTCTAGAATTCCAAAATTATGATTATGAGATTCTAGGGTTAATATGGGAGGTTAGGGTTTAGAGAATGTATACCTTGGGGTGTTTCCCCTAGTTTATATAGTAGCGGGTAATTAAGATTCGAATAGAATCTTTTATGATCCTATCGAATTTTTTTTAGCTTGATTCTTGACCTTATGAGCCAAGTGTATTTAGTACCAACTGACGGATTGGGCCTATTGGGCTAGTCCGTAACAATATATATATTTAATTATTTTAAGCTCTTTGTAATTAACTCAATTTAAAATAAGTAGATCGGATCAATCTCTTAGCTACGTTTATATCTTTAATTTGTTCAATTCAAACAACAATCTCTATAACATACAGTAATATACTTATTTATTTATTTCACCAACATGGTCTTCAATTTTTGTGATATCTACCCAAACTTGTTGATTTTTAATACTTGTGACCCTGATTTGATTTGTGTGGCCATCGTGATCATGTGATTTTGGAATTACATCTCACATTAGTGTGCAATATTGCACAATTTCCCACCTCCTCTATATCTATAATGGGGCTTTGCATGTGACATATATATATATAGTAGAGAAGTAATAATTAATATAAATAAATATAATTTTTTATACTTAATGAGTTAAATGATGTAGAGTAGTTTCACAGTCATCAAGGACAAAACCCACTGGTTTCAAGTGTTTGTTGTTATTTATAGTTCATCATTCTACAATAGTTCTCGTTAAACCGAATTATGATATACATAAAAACAAATTATATATTAATTACTTCTCTACTAATATATATACGTTGGACATCGTGACCATGCCCCGTGAAGAATTAAAATAGAAAAATAGGAAAGAACAATAACACAATCACAACATAAGAGAATTAACGTGAAAATTCAAAAACAGGAAAAAATCACGGCCATTGCCAAACGACAACCAAAAAAATATTATGTAAAAATATTACACATTACACCCCAATATTTTCTACACCGGCACCAAGCACTCCCACACTGTTTTAATGACTACACCCTCTATACTCTTACTAGAGAAAAACTCTAAAGTAAAAGAAGGAATTTAAAAGTCATACAATGTGTATTGACTTGGTACATTTAAAACACTCAATTTAAGCCCCTATGACTCTATTTATAACATAAAGGTTCACTCACACTTCTTACATCAAGCGATGTGGGACTTTTAATACACACTATTTTCAACCAAACCCAACAATATGTGTGTGAATATTCTTTCTTTTTTTTTTTCCAATTATTTATCTAACTCCCTAGATCTAGTTATTTGAAATCAATTATCTTGCTACAAATTAAATATATAATAATAATAATAATAATAATAATAATAATAATGAGAGAAATTTAAAAATTTCTTTGGAGACACCTTAGGCTCCTAATAAAAAAAAATATCATTATTGATCAATATTTTTTATTTGTGAGACTTTTCGACCCCTATTCTTTTACGCCATGAGAATTTCCGGTCCTCACAGTATAATAAAACATGGGTTAAAAAATCTCACAAATAAAAAAGGACAAAAAGAGTTTTTTTTTAAAAAAAAATCTTCTTGTCTTTTTTATGTAATTGTAAAGATTTTTGGGAGATTTTTCTCTAATAATAATAAGAACTATACATTCACAACATTCAAGCACCATATATAGCTTTAGTTAGAAGTTATTTTGACCAACTTTATTAATTTTCTAGCTACCTATATAAGTTATTATATATTTTCACAAATTAATTATAGCGAGGCCTTATTGAATTGCAAAATGTTCATGTTCTTCTACGTGGGAAATCGCAGTGGTGAGAAATTAAAGATGACATTGTTTTAAGTACTGAATGTACTATTGCCTCGGCAATTCAAATAAAAGCACAGCTTTTGGGAAATAAAATTGTAACTAAAATAAATAAAAAAATCCATGGATTATTATTAATTATTATTGATGCATGAGACAAACGGTGGTAGACAAACGCAAAACACAGACCTAACTTGCATTCCACGTTATTTTGATTTCGATTATTTGCAATTTTTCCATTGTTGTTTGTGTCAACCTTTGTGCACTGTTCTCCTCTCCCAATAATATATATGGTGGGTGGCACAATGGCCTTTGAGCCCTTATCACATTCTCTCATGCCTTTGTTCTTCTGTACATTCTTTGGACCACATGTCCTTCACATTTAATTTAGTCATTCATCAATTGTTAATAATTAAGATGAAAAGTCTCTTAATTAGGTTTGTTTCCTAAATTCTTGTTTCCTCAAGGTATCTCCTAACTCGACAGGCCGATAATTAATCATCTGCGGATCTAAACTCCATTTAAGAGTTTGTCATTGGCCACTGAATTGCTACATGCATAAGGTGGGAATTAAACTCTCGACACTTACTAAATTTGATGTACTGATAATGTAAATAATTTTTTTTATAAGAAAAACATAATTTTTATTTAAAGAAAACTAAACAACATTTACAAATAACATATAAAAAAAATATCAGTTTTACATGAAAAAAGAAAAATACTGTGTTTTCATATAATAATAATATGCGATTGAATGTATATCTGTGAAAGTTTTTATAAAGTATGAGTATATAGAGATAAGTTATTAATGTATATTTTTATTTAAAATAAAATTTACCCCAATTTCTCTATTCATCATAGAAAACATGAAAAAAAAAAGAGATTATAAAAAGGAAGCCTAATATTAGGAAAATTTATAGTGAACATCATCATATATACTAATAAGGCTTAACATTTACCTTATTTCTTTGTAATCCTTAAAAAAAATTAATTTTTTTTCATTAATTAGAGTGCTTATTATTATTAAGAAAGTTTCAATTTTATTTAATCTTAGCTTTTTAGCTAATATATATATTTTTAGAGGACTAGACTTACACTAATTAATAAGACAATAACAAAATCAAAATGATTTTGTGAGGCTAAGTTTGATGTACTGGTAAAGAATAATTTTTTACAAGGAAAACATAATTTTTATTCAAAGAAAACTAAACAACATTTACAAATAACATAAAAAAAATATATTTTTACATGAAAAAAATATAAGAATAATAGCTTAATAAATATCACATGTGTTAATAGATTTTCTCCATTTCTTAGAGTTGGGTTCGAATCTCTTTATACATCGAAAAAAAATAACAGTCTTTAAATTATTAAATTAATGTGAATTTAATAAGAGAAAGTCTTGGGAGTCAACGTTAGGGAGTCCATAGGGAACCAATATCAATTTTTCATCTTTTCTCTTTCCTTTTTTACCACCTATTATTTCTCTAATTACACTCATGGATTCTCTATGGGCTCCCTAATGTTGGCTCCCTAGCATTACTCATTTAATAACTACTAATAATTAGTTAAGTATATATTATAGCTAGTTTAATTGTTATTACCATTCTCATGCAATGCATTGCATGAGATTCATCTTAGACATTAGATGAATAGATGAATGCTACGGGGATTTGAAAAGTATTATTTTAAAATACCAACAAAGCACTATATATTATTTATACAAAATCAAACGTTGAAGAAGGCGAATGTTGGAAGAATTGAATAGCTCCTATCTTTGACTTAGGGTTTAATGTATCTATATAGCTAGGTGTGAATATCTATACTAAAATTTTTGTTTTATTTATTTTATTTTCTTTTTAAAATAAACCAACATAGCACTTATAGATTATTATAAATAGCAACTTGTTCCTTTGGAGTCATTCCCTCTTTTCTCTGCCATTTATGAAACTTTGGAGAAACATATACACCTTATTATTATTACACACCAAAGAGAAGAAGAAGATAGAGAGTGAAAACAAACACATATATATGTGGTAATGGTGATGTTGAAGAGAAGCATATTTTGTGTTTTATTTCTATTGCTTTGTGCTTCTTGCTTCTCCAATGCTCGGTTGAACCCTTCTTCAGGTTTGTTTAAATTATATATATATATATATATATATATATAGTTTTTTTTTATAATGTTATAGTGTTATATATGTATTAATAGTAGTAGTCACTCATATAATATTTACTATATATATATATATATATATATATATATATATATATA
>JASCZI010000215.1:3221-15063 GCA_036250425.1 Stylosanthes scabra
CCTAATTTGGAGAAGGAAGCTTTAATTCCAGCCTTCTAGTAACAAAAACGATGACGTTTCCTCAGCCAACAAGCTTAACGTCACTGGCTTGTCCAAGGTGGATCCGTAACGGCCACCTCAGCCCCCTTTTAAAGCCACCTCAGCCTCCCACAAAACGGTCACGTGGGTCTGAATAACGGGGGGCACCAGTGTCCCCTTTTTTTGAACATTGGGGGCGTACCGGTATTTTCCATATGTGGGGGCACTTTTGCCCACTTTTAAAAAAGTCAGGGGCATTTTTGTCATTTTCCCAAAAAAAAAATTACAAAAGATGGAAGAGGTGATGAATGGGAGCTGTGTTTCCATTCTTTGTGCTTCCATTCTACATCTATATTTATACTCATCAGATTAAGGGTTTACGGTAAAGGAGGAAAAATAAATTTAAATGTCCTTAATTTTTAAAATATTTTCAAGTGATATAAAATATTTTGAATTCTGATTTTTATTGCATATTATAATAAATGAACGAAATCCAAATCAGATTTTAAATTTAAAGAGTCATCTGAAATCAGGTATGGATTGTTTAGAGTGATGGCAATGACATCAATTAACCAATAAAAAAGAGATACTTGGCGCGATTCTATGCACTGACATATATCAACAAATAATGCTTCCAAATGACGAACAATGAGCCTAGAGTCCTATTCTTTTTATACTAGACTGAGTGTTCCCCGCATATTGCGCGGAGTATTAAATCGATATGCATATGTACTTTAAATTTTTTACATTTACCTTTTACAAAACCAAAATTGAAAAAATTATTATTATTTTTTTATAATTTTTTTAAGTTGTTAAATCATTTTACAATCACTATATCATAATGTCTTTCGATCAACTCATTAAATTAAATAATTGTCAATTGACTAACTTATACTTTGATTAAAAAAAACTTAGTCATGCACTTATTGATTTAATAAAAATTCAAAAATTTTTTAATTAATAGCAAATTTTTTTTTCAATTTTTATTTTTCTTTCAATTTTATTGATAAAATTCTCTCCTAAATTTTATCCTTCATTAACGTAATATTTAAAATTTGATATTTAAAATCCAAAATATTTTTATGGTAAATTTTTTTTTTAAAATTTTTATATTCTTTGTTGTAAATCTAATAGTTGAAAATTTTAATTTAAAATTAATAAATCTTATGTTTATCCCAAAATATCATTTTATTTTTTTTATATATTTAAGGGATAACTATGATTTTGGTCATAAAGGTTTAACTGAAAAATCAATTTAGTCACAAATGTATTTTAGGCAAAAAATTAATCATAAATGTTGTAATTTATATTAAAATGGTCCGAATTGACATTTTTGTCCCTCTTATGTATCTTCTACTTCTTTGTTTCAAACCGGTCGGTTCACTGAAAATCGAACCGGATCAATTTATTATTATTGTTGTTATTGTTATTAACTCTAATTTTCAAATTAAAAAAAAAAACAAGTGTTTACAAAATAATAATAATTCTTCATTTTCTTTTTTGTTTCAACAATCAGTTTACTTCCTAAAAATCGGTTCACCAGTCAGACCCTTAAAAACTGATACTGTTTTTAAAAAATAGGGGCAAAATTGTAAATCACTTCATTTTGAAAAAAAATTATAACGTTTGTGACTAATTTTTGGCCTAAAATACGTTTGTGACAAAATTGATTTTTCCGTTAAACCTTTATGACTAAAATCATAGTTATCCCTATATTTAACTATTCAAAATTTATAGTTTTTCTATGTGGGGTGGGTGGAAAAGAAGGTGAAAAGAGAACTGTATAAATTATTTTTTAATTAATCTTTCGAATTCTGCGCCAGGTTGAACTGCAACATGTTATACAGTCTTCCGTTTTTCGTTTAATGATGCATTTATGAAATGCACTGAAATGGTGACAATTGTCAATTAATTGGAGAATAAAGAATTTGTGCCTGAGGGCTTAACATTTATCATGTAAAGACACTATTAGTGTTGGATCTTTAGATAGTGAAGATTTTAATAGATAAATAATAATAAATATAAGGAATTAAATGAGAAGTTTCAAAACATACCCATTAACTAATTAGAATGCAAATATAATAATTCTATATGAATAAGTGGTTTTGACACCTAAATAATATTCTATTTATAATAGAAATAAATTACTTAATTGAATTTGATTAACCAAAACCACTTTTTCAAATAGTATTATTTATGCAAATATAAGTTACATATTTTTTTTATATATAAAGAATCATCGTAGCAATCACCTTAATTTTATCAATATTTTAATTTTAGAAAAATATAAGTAACCAATAATTTTTAAATCAATAAATCAGTCAATAAAAAATAGAATATCTATAATTAGTATTATAGAACATTCACGATGAAAGTCATAAAACATCTGAAACCTAAAACAACTATCAACCAACTTTAGAAACAGAACATCCAAAACCTAAAAAAATAAAATATCTAATTCAAATTATTGACTGATACTGAATTTTTATTGATTAGCATTGATATTGATTTTAATCTTTAATGCGGTCAGTTTTGATTATTTACTTTTGTTTTAAAAAAAAGAGAGAAACGTTTACACTCTCGCCCACCCCCTCCATCATCGTTGGCGCTGGCTTTCCCCGTCTCGGTCGCGCCTCTTCTTTTCCGATTGAATGCTATCTTTCACTGTCTAACCGTCTCAACCCGCAAAACACACAGAGGACACATCGGAGTCCCGACGGAGCACAGCCCTAATGTCGTTCCTTGAAGAATTTCAAGCCAGTAATCCACTCTCCTCCATATTTTTCACTGTTCACTAATTTTTACATTTTAGGGTTCTGGTATATTTGTACGTCTGATTTTTTTTTTTATTTCTCAATTACAACAGTCTTAGTTTTTTTTTTTATTTTTTGTTTTTTTTCCCCATTCTTTTCTACCTGCAGATTTGGAGTCGCTACCCGTTATTCTTCAGAAGAAGTATGCCTTGTTGCGTGACCTAGATAAGAGTTTACAGGGTAATTGTACTTTTTGTTCTTTGCAACTGTTAAGAAAACCTAATTATCTAGTTTGTTCTGCTACAATCTTGTTAAGGTAAATACCTTTTCTTTACAGTGGCGTTAGCTTTAGGTCTAGGGTTTAGGTATTTTTTTGAAACTGGGATCAGTTGGCCTAATCAATTTCAGTTGGAGGAAATTGAGTTCTTTAATGGAAAAGATATGGAGCCATTTTAAGAATATTTTTCAGGATCAATTTGTATTTGGTGGTTCATTGACATGAATCACATGATATTAATCGTGAGGCTAGTAGCCATTGTATCCCTCGAGGGAGAATGCACATTTCTTGTGTCCTAAACTGGTGATTTATGCCTAAGACGCTCACTAGTATAAAAAATAATTATATGACTGATGTTATAGAAGCTAGATTTGTGGAGTGAAGCTTTAGAGGTGTATGGTTTGCACATAAGACATAATAAAATGGAATTAAGTTCGGCACAAGATGGGAAAATACTAACACAGAAGTGAAAATTGGAGAAAACACCATACTACAAGTAAGAAGATTTAAGCATTACAGTTGTATTATACATGCTAATAGAGAAATAAAAAAGTATGTAAAATATAGGATTTTTGGTTAAAGTTGGTGAGTGTGTTTGGTTTTATATGCGACAAAAAATACTTTTAAAACTAAAGGTAAATTTCATTGCCATTACATGATATGGAACAAAGTGTTGGGTAGCAAAAGGGGCATGGACATAAGTTTAATTTGGCAGAGATGAGGATGTTTAGATAGATGAACAACCGATCACATATGGACAAAATAAGGAATAGGGGTATAAGAGTGAAAGTTGGAGTAGCCCCTATTATCGAAAAGATGGTAGAATCACATCTTAGGTGATTTGAATGTGGAGAGAAATTGGCAGAATATCCGATTTAGAGGGTGAATTAGATAGAAGATAGACAGGTGCTGAAAAGAAGAGGGAGACCCAAGAATGTAATAGTGTTGTTTAATCTATGTAGCGGACCCCACCTAGTGGAATAAGGTTTTGTTGTTGTTGTTGTTGAAACAACCGGTTATTAGTTATGTGATATAAGATAATTTTCAAATCTAGTGTTGGTGGTGTTTGGAAACTTGTCTTCATGTCATAATGCTTGGTACTCTGTTAAGAAAATTAATTTAGCACCTTTTGATTCTAAAACAATTTTATTAGACTGGATTGTTTTAATGTGCAATGAGAACTTACCTTGGTACACCATATTTACTATTTATTACTGTAATCTTACACAGTCCAAAATGTTCATTCATCTCCTGAGAAGTGTAATTCACTTTTAGTCTTGGTCACTTTCCACTACATAATGACTGTGATCCCTATGAACAGAGATTCAAAGGCAAAATGAACAACGTTGTGAACAGGAAATTGAAGATATTAGGCGAGGAGTTAGGTCTGGAAACATCACACCTGATACATCAGTTATAAGATTTTCCGATGAAGCACTTGATGAGCAAAAGCATAGCATCAGGATTGCTGACGAAAAGGTTTCACTAGCTGTTCAGGCATATGATTTGGTAGTACACTTATCTTGCTACATGCATCTTTTTTTTTTCAAGACCTTTGAATAATTCCTGGCCTTACATAAAATTGCCTGGACAAATATTGCAGTTTTTGTGATGATACTTGTTTGATCTATAGCCGAATGATGGATTGTATATGTTTGACTCTGCCATGTGTTCCTTTCTAGCATTTTTTTATCTCAATGATTTAGTTCTGAATAGTTAATTATTCACAATAATTTTCGTTGTGCTAAAGATTGATATTATCACATTGCTAAGGTTATCGCCTTGTGATTTTGGCTACTCTCTTATAGGTGGAGGCACATTATCTATGAAATACAAATAGTAGTACAATAAGTGTTCACATATGATTGCTTGTTATTTTCATTTTGGCTGGTTGGTAGAGGATTTTGTAATAATATATTTGTGGTTTTTTGCAGGTAGATACACACATACAACAACTCGACCAGTATCTGAAAAAGTTTGACGAGGAGCTTCGGCGTGGTACTTCAGTCTCTACTTTCTTTTGTTCATCTCGTGATCTATAAAAGTTGTTAATTTATTGACAAAAAAGTTGAATCTAATTATTTGTATTGACTAAGCCTTTTATTTTGTGATTTATGTCAGAAAGAGAAAATGCTGCAATAAGTGGAGTTCCTGCTTCTGCTCCTGAAGGCAATACAAAATCTGGAAGGGGTAATGAAGGTGGCAGAGGAGGGCGTAAAAAGTATGTGAACCTTCTAGGACGGTTTATGATTCAATTTTTGCTAGCTTATCACTTGATGTGCGTGCTTATGATTTTCAATTATCTTCACTTAATAAGATTTCTTCTTCCGTGGTTTTCTGTTATTGATTCAAATGATGGGCATAACTTCTTCAAATAGACCTTAATCATTTAGTAAAATATTGGATGAATTAGAAATTAAGAAATTTGGGAAATATATTTCTTGTTTTGGTAGCATTTAGGGGAAACAGTGTTCAACGGAGACATCTTAGTTTGTCATAATGAGTAGACAGCTGTCAATAGATTGCAAGAGGAACTAAATGTTAGTCCCACAAACTTGCATGCTCCTCTTCTTCTTCTTCAGTTAGTGCTTCTCCTGTTTACAATGGAGGTTTAACTTATGTGATCGTATTGTAATGGTTAGAGCTTGAAGATATTGTAGATACTATGCTGTTACAATACGACCCGCATTCTGTTATTTGACATTCTTGCATATTTCTTTGTACAACAATGCTAGGTAACCAATAAAAATTCAGCCAACATCAGCCAATAGTTTAAATTGGATGTTCTATTTCTTTAGCCAATAAAATATTGGTTACTTATACTTTTCCTTCTTTGTAACGCTCTGTTTTCTTGATATCTGATGACGTGCTTTCTTGTAAGTACTACAAACAACACATAGAAATGCCAAATAATCCAAAACCATTTGATGATATGAAACTGTATTGTCAAGCAACACTTGCCTTGGTTTGAAAACCAGGAATTTGATAATATTCATTTTTACCTAAATTTAGAAAGCCAAATATTAATTGCCTAGACACTAGATAGTTACTTTAGTGACTAAAGTGTTATCAGGGGTTAAACTTGAAAGTTTATAATTAAAGATAGAATTTGAGAAGTACATCTTAGTAACTGAACATAATTAAATAACATATTAGTGTTTATAATTATGTAATAGAAACCATAAATAGAAAAGTGGAAATGTGGATTGGAAATTTGAAATCAATGTGAAATCTGCAGAAAAGAGCAACATCGAACCTTAACCTTAATCCTGGCCTAAAATGGAAGGAAAACCCCCTCCTCTTTACATCATATACCCTCTGCAACATTCATTCTTTCCACATGCTACTGCCACCTCAGCCATTTTTACACTAAGACCCACTATTATTGCCCCAAGTTCCCCTAGGTTCCTAGTAGTTTAATATTGGCCTATTTTAATTGACCACAAAATAAGTGAAAGAAACATCTTTAAAATATAATTTAAGTGTACAGCTAAATAATACTATAATAGTAATTGTGTAAAGATTAGCTTATCGGATTATGTAAATGTTGCATGACACAAATTATTCACTATTTTGAGGTTGTCCTAGAGAATTCAATTAGCTAGGACTGGCTTTGTTGGGTTTTGAGTAGGAAGGGAGACAAATATTTGTAGCGGGGGGATGTTTTTGCATTGTGTGGTAGGATAGACATCCTGCTTCTACTTGGTGCATGGCACATGGTCTTCCTTTAGAAAGGTGTCTCTCAACAATCATTTTTCCCCGTGTTAAGAGATTCCAAAGTTTTGCAACTTTTCCCCCTAAAATCCTAATCTTTTGTATTGGATCTCTTGTTGTCAATGCCTTTCATTTATGTTATCCTTCTCTCCTTATTAATACCCATACTTTTATAAAATGAAGAAAAGTATCCAACAAAAGTGACAAAAGATGTACATGTTAAAGGCAAAAATTTGAATGTGTAATTATAAACTTGCTTGTCTGGAAAATAAAAATATAACATTTATTTGTATCAAATTAGGTTAATAAGTAAAACAAATGTTGCATAATTTCTAATAAATGAATTTAAACTTGTAAAGTATTGTGTAGAACCGATAAGTTATTGATTTTGTTACAATTTATGTAAACTCATACGGGTTTAACGGTAATTCTTTTTTGCATTGTATCATCATAAAGAGTTCAAACATTAACTGGCGACTTTAACAACTATGGTCTAGAATGGTATATTTAAATTACCTGGATAACTTAAGCAGATTTTATTTTGGACCTGAATATTTGTTACTTGAATTCCACGTTATCATTGTTAAGATGGACATGTAGAAAGGCTTATAAAGTGACATGTCATGTATCTATTGTTTCTGTTGTTTGCACATGTTGCATGATGTATGCATTTATACAGTATTTCTGGTAGATAACTTGATTTGACGACTGTTACTGCAGACGCCAACCATCTGTTGTAGTGCCAACAGAAGCACAACCTGCACCTGTGAACCCAACCGGCATGGAATTGGATTTACCAGTTGATCCAAATGAACCCACATACTGCTTTTGTAACCAAGTTAGCTATGGCGAGATGGTTGCCTGCGATAACCCTGACGTAAGTATTTACTTCTCTTTCTTTCACCCGATTCTCCTGTAGGTATGTCCTCTTTACTTACATTCCTAACATATTTGATAATATATGAGTTTGCAGTGCAAAATAGAGTGGTTTCATTTTGGTTGTGTTGGTCTGAAAGAACAACCAAAAGGAAAATGGTATTGTTCAAATTGCACTGCAACAAAAAATCGTCGCAAAGGCAAATGAGGTTTGATGGAAGAATAAGATAAATATTAAAATGGGTGTATGTATATTGTTAATGCAACTATGCTATGTGAACACGAAAAATCAACTATCAAATTAGCTATCCGTATAGAATACATGTTGGAATACAAAATACACATTGAGAATGAGTTAAACAACACATGTATTTGTTTACTAATATAGATAGTGGTTGTTTTTTTGTGTTTACGTAGCATTTTTATTGTTCATATGTTTAGGAGAGACAATTTCAATGTTTTAGGGCATTGAAAGTTTTACAACTAGCCATCTTTTCCTGGTAAAGATCAGAAGTAGTAGTTGATGTCATTTTAGTTTGTTATTGATACGGCAAATGGAGCTATTATTTCGTTGTTAGATCAAGCTTGAATAAGCGAGAATATTTTTGTATAGATTTTGTATAGCATGTAGTTCCTACACTAAACTAATTATTACTATTGGTTTACTTGAATTATGCTTCCTTAATTAATTTTGTATGTATGTAAAATACTTTTGAACCACATGACACAATGTGATTGGAATTTCCAAATCACCATAGTCCATAGATTGTTGAAAGGCGGACGTTCACATGCAATTGTTTTTAATCGTTAGATTGGAATATCTGAGGGAAGGCTACTAGCTTTTATAATATTATTATATAACTATACATATTTTGTATCTTTTTTGTTTTGAACCTATTGGATTATGAAAAAAATTAAATTCCATCTTTAGTATTTTTGATTCAGTAAATCTCTCAACCCAGTGATGAAATTTAGTCTTTCCCCGAAAGAAAGTGTTCCTACCTGCCCCAATAGTAGAAGGTCCCAAGTCAAAATATGCACCCTATTTTGGAGAATATGGCCGACCAGCACAACCAGGCCCAACATATGGGCTGATAAGTTTGATTTGGACTTTGCCTATTTGAATGGGTCACATATTTGGGTCCCTAGACACGGACTTGAGGAGCAACCTGAATTACTAACCACTCTTGCAACAAGGGAGATAACCGAGCAGTAGGGTGTTCATGGCCCGGACCGGCCTAAGTCCCGGTCCGGGTCCGATCAAATTTGGGTCATTTTTTTGCCAGGTATCAATACGGTCCGAGTTCGGGTCGAAGCCAATAAAATCAATTTGGTGAAAATATGAAATCGGGGCTGGATCTAGGCTTGGGTCACCCGGTCTCGGCCCGGTGGTATATATAATTAAAATATTTTAAATAATATAATAGTGTGGGTATGAAATAATTAATGAATAATGAAATATAATTATATAATTATATAATTTTTATTCATTTGAACTATTTTTTGTTTAAGATTTATTCAACTCATTTTCCAAGTTCATTTGGTCCAATTATATTATCTAAAAATTATATTTATTTGAAAATTTGGACTACACTTGAGAGTTAAAATTATGTTTTAATGTTGTGTTTTATTATGTAAAGGTTATATTATGTTTTATTTGCAGAAAACTTAAACATTTATGTTATTATCATGTGATTGATTATTAAATTTTTATTTTTGAAATTTAATTGAAAAAATCCGATTTTCACTTGGCTTTACCCGGTTTTTATCCGACTCAAAATTGAAGAGATTTCATCGAGTTTAGGATCGGGTTAGGGTTTTAAAAATAGGTCTGGTATATATTTTAGAATAAGTCTGGGTTAGGAGAGACCTGGCTTCACTCGATTTCATTAACACACTTACCGACCAGCACTTCCCACTCAGACCTAATAAGTAATAATCACTGCCAATCTGGATAATGTTTTTTCTTTTTTTTTTATAAACAAAAGCTTTAGGTTAAAAGAAAAAGAATTAAAAAAAAAAAGCCAATTTCAACCGAGATCTAAAAAGGAAAATTTAGACGTGACAAAAAAAAAATGAACGTGGATTTTTTTTTTTTTATGTGGTATTCTTTAATCTGGCCGGTCAAGAATTATTTGTTGCGGATAGGAGCTTCGATTTGCCGTGAATTATTGTACGTTATCAATATTAGTGTCATAAGATTCAACACCAATCTCGCCAAATACGCTTGCATATTCAAGGGCTACTAATCCTCATTTGAAGACGCGTGGAGTGGCAATAGGCTCCTCCACCTATTTTATTTTATTTTTCTTAATCAATGAAGCTGGAAAGGTCTACATGGGGGCTAACCATTTTTGTCTTGGCCTTCTTTGTCCATATTTAAGCTCTTATGTTTTTAATTCAAAGTTTCAAACTATTCCCGCTCTCTTATTTAAACCTTTTTCTTACATGAAATTATTCAACCACTATGCCTATGATCATACTCATAGTTACTGAATACTTGTGGGGATTTTTTCTTATTTAAATAAAATAAATAACAAAATTATAAAAATAGACACGGTAAGGGGTAATTATTATTTTGCGTACTTCCCCCATATGTCGGGCATGCAGAGCTCGAGATAAGACACAAAAATAAAATCCAACTATATCTTGGCTCTGCAAGCCCGAAATACACTGATTGCAAAATTTAATAATTGAGTCATTAAATGTATAGTTATAACGAAATAAATAATAACAAGTGTTGTCTTTAAGAGAGTACATGTTTAAAGAATAATGTGATTTTGGATACTTTTATTTTTTTAATTGTTTTTAATTTTTTTTAATACTTTCTTTACAAATGAATGGGTTGAATTTTATGAAAGAAAAAAAAAACTCATAAACCTTTTAAATCTTTTATACTAACATTAGCATTAATGTACTCTAAATTTAAATAAAATAAAAAACAGTTAATTGAATTTTTATACTCTTATTCTAGAAACTAAAATAATAATAATAATAATAATAATAATAATAATAATAATATATGGTATATCTAAAAAAATAATGCATATTATGAACCCCCTAATAGTGACTTCTATTTTGAATATTAGGTGATAAATGTATAATAAATAAATAAAATGATAACAGTCAAACCAAATGAAAACAATAATAAATATGGCATACTTAAAAAAATATGTTATTATGTACTCGTAGTTATTGTGTACTCTTAGCCATTACATTTAAACTAGACTAAAATATTTTAAAAGTGACATTAACTAACATTAATATATATCTCGGGCTCTGCAAGCTCGAGATAGGTGTTTAGTGTATCTCGGACTCTGTAAATCTGAAATAAGTAAAGCGCACATAAAAATATAAATTGCGGTAAACGTGCCTATATTAAAAATTTCAATATTTTATTTATTTATTTATAAAAAAAATCCGAATACTTGTGTTACGAGTCTCATGCGATTAATACTTGAAAAAGAGTGCCATATTAGAACCTAATATTTAAAAAAGAGTCTTATAAAATTTTGAATTTTTTCATGTAATAACTAATTTATGTGGTGATGGTTCTTTTGTTACTTCTTAGTATTGTAGCCCTACATGGTACATTATTTCCTCATTTTCTTTTTATTTTATTTAGTAAGATTACAAGTATTTAATTAAAAAAAATATTGATAGGTTCCTTGTGCATAAAATAGAAAATTCGGTACACTTTAAATGGATAAATTAGATAACTTAGGTAACTAGTGTCATGAATTTCCTTTACTTTTTCAGACATTTCTAGAGGAGAGAAGAAAAAACAAAGGCAAGGGAGGATTTGTGGATGTGACATGATACCAAAGTACTTTAGATGTTTCAATTATTTTTGTCTAGTATTCTTGCGGTGCTTTGTTACTATTTTTTGTTTTTATTTTGTCTTAATCTTTCTTTATTAACATTGTCTCTTTCTTGTAGATGAAATATGTGGTTGTTTTGACACTGGGTTTGTCTTTAAGGCTTAAGCTAAGCTTTCTTACGTTTATTCTAATTAATAACATGGCTTCAAACATAATTTTCTATCTCCTGAAAATTTCACCAAACAGCTAGCTTTTAATAGTTAACTAGAAAAGATTATTAGGCTTGTAATGTTTGCACTAGTTCTTATTGGAAGGTTTTCTCTGTAAACTATATATATATATATATATATATATATATATATATATATATATATATATATAAA
>JASCZI010000215.1:18761-57504 GCA_036250425.1 Stylosanthes scabra
GTTAACTAAAGTTTTCTTCAAAATGGTTCATATTTAGTTATTAACACAGAATTGTTTCTCTCTTTTTGGCACAGAATTTTTCTTTTTCTACAACTTATTAGCGTTGTCCATTTTATCACATGGTGGAGTGATTACTGGATTCCAGACGAAGAAATAAAGCATCGGTAAATATTTATCTACTTTATTATTATTATTATTATTATTATTATTATTATTATTATTAGATGTATCATCATAGCATCTTTAGAACCTGCACACAATGAAATCGACTCCAAAATGTATTGTAATTCACTCAACTTTCTTCTCTCGTACTCAAAGAATTCCTTCCTCCACGGAAGGTTCCAAACCTAGGATGTATCATCCTAAAACCCAGTCATTGTTGGGAAAATTCTGGGTAAAATCAGAATCTATATGACAGCGGAAGCACCAAAACTAATTTTTTCACAATCTATGTAGTTAAATAGGCAACACTAAAGATACTTCAAGTAGCAGATAATAATGCAGAAATTAAAATCAATAGACACTAGAATATTTATCGTGGGAAAACCCTCAAAAGAAGAAAAAAAAACTCACGGGACCTAATCTAGCAAAATCTTCCACTATCAATAATAATAGGTATATAATCAATCTTCTTAGTAGCACTAGGGTATTTCAACAATCATCAAAATACATCATCACAACGGATGGAATCAACATAAACTCTCCACAATGTGGGTATCTCAAATCAGACACAAGAGAAGGTAATAACACTAGCAAGTTATATCCTAATATTCAGCACTATACCAAGAATAACATACTAAAATTTCATAAGAAATGGAACAAGTTTACCAAGTCAAGATGTGCACATTGGAACCGCCCTTTTCCCCAATTTTCTTCTTCTCTTCGGCGCAGAGACACCCTCTCACGCCTCTGTTTTCTTTCTTTTTTTCCAATCCCTAATCTCTCCTTCTCTCTCCGTGGCCTAGCCACTTCTTTCTACTATATTATTATAAGTTTTGGGCTGCAAGTGTGTGTGGGCCCACTTGTGTTGGGGAGCCCACCAAAAAATCTCCCCCTCCTCAATTCAAGTGGGGTTAGGCTGCTCCACTAAGCCCGCCTTCTTTTTGCAGGAATCAAACTTCACTACAGATAAACTCTTAGTCATCATATCTGAACCATTGTCATTAGTATAAATTTTCTCAAGTACATACTCCTTCATCTCCAGCTCTTGATGTATCCAGTGATACCTCACCTCTATGTGCTTTGATCTGGAATGAAATGTTGGATTCTTGCTGAGATAGATAATACTTTGACTGTCACAAAATAACACAAATTTCTCTTGATTGATGCCCAACTCTTGAGAAATTTCTTCATCCACAAAAGTTCCTTAGAAGCTTCAACAACAGCAATGTATTCAGCCTCTGTTGTAGACAAGGCAACACATTTCTGAAGCCGGGATTTCCAAGACACAGCTCCCCCTACAAAAGTGATCATATAACCAGAAGTAGACTTCCTTGAATCAAGATCCCTAGCCATATCTGCATCTGTGTGACCATCCAACACATGTTGATCATTCCCAAAGCATAAACATACTTTAGAAGTACCATTAAGATATCTGAGAATCCACTTCACTGCTTGCCAGTGTTCTTTGCCGGGATTAGAGAGAAAATGGCTAACAATCCAACTACATGAGCAATATCAGGCCTAGTGCAAACCATAGCATACATCAAACTGCCAACCGCAGATGCATATGGAATCTTCTTCATTTCTTTTTTTTCTTTCTCACTTGCAGAACATTGCTTTGAGCTCAGCTTGAAATGACTAGCAAGTGGAGTACTAACCTGTTTGGAATTACCCATGTCAAACCTCTCTAAAATCTTCTCAATATACTTCTGCTGCGATAACTATAGTTTTCCATTCTTCCTGTCACGAGTAATTCTCATGCCAAGGATTTTCTTTGCAGGACCTAAATCCTTCATAGCAAAGGATTTGCTCAATTCTTTCTTAAGACTTTCAATCTTCTTTGTGTCATGACCAACAATCAACATGTCATCAAGATAAAGCAAGAGAAAAATAATATCACCATAGAGAATTTCTTGACATAAACACAGTGATCAGAAGAGGTCTTACTATACCCATGATGGTCCATAAATGAATCAAACTTTGTGTACCACTGCCTCGGAGCTTGCTTCAGCCCATATGAGCTTTTCTTCAATTTGCAAACAAGCTGCTCCTTTCCTTTAACCGCGAAACCCTCTGGTTGCTCCATGTAAATTTCTTTATCTATGACACCATGGAGAAATGCGGTCTTCACATCAAGCTGCTCAACCTCCAAATTCAACCTAGCTGCTAACCCAAGCACAACCCTAATAGAGGGCAGCTTCACCACTGGTGAGAAAATCTCTTCAAAGTCAATACCTTTCTTCTGTTCAAAGCCTTTCACAACCAACCGGGCTTTGTACCTTGGTTGTGAGACATGTTCATCTATTTTCAGCTTGAACACCCATTTATTCTTGAAAACTTTCTTGCCATTCGGCAACTTCACCAACTCAAAAGTATGATTCTCATGCAAGGATTTCATTTCATCTTGCATGGCATTCAACCAATCTTCTTTATGCTCATCAGACATAGCTTCCTGGTAGCTCTCTGGCTCCCCCGTCTCAGTGTTCATCACATACTCATGAGGAGAGTATCTCTGAGAGGGATTACGCTTTCTAGTGATCTTCTCAATTGAGGCTCAGCTGGTGGTTCTTCTACATCTGGTGGAACTTCTGCATCTGGCATCTCAGGTTGAGGTATAGGATCACCATGCAAATCATCACCATCATTATCAACTTGTACATCTCCCCCATCAACAGGAGGACTAGTAGAAGAACTAGGCTCATCATCAACACAACGTCTAACAGTTGTTGTTGGCTTATCTGTCTTCTCAAATCTTCAATAGTTTGGTCTTCAAGAAAAATCACATCTCTGCTTCTAATTATTTTCTTGGTCTTAGGATCCCATAACCTGTAACCAAAGTCTTCGTGACCATAACCCATGAAGATACATTGCTTTGAATTCCCATCAAGTTTGGACCTTTCATCTCTTGGAATGTGAATAAAAGCTCTACAGCCGAACACTCTCAAGTGACTTTAAGAAACATGTTTTTCTCTCCAGACTTCCTCGGGAACATCACAACCTAGTGGAACTGAAGGAGAAAGGTTGATCAAATCTACTGCAGTACTCATTGCTTCACCCCAAAAGGATTTTGGCAACTTTGCATGAGAGAGCATATACCTGACTCTATCATTGATAGTGCGATTCAATCTCTCTACAACTCCATTATGCTGAAGAGTCTTAGGAATAGTCTTCTCAAACTTGATCCCATGTCCTTTGCAGTACTCTTCAAATGGACCTCTATATTCACCACCATTATCTGCTCGAACACATTTCAACTTCTTTCCTGTTTCTCTTTCAACACTTGCATGAGAGTGTTTGAAGGCATCGAGCACATGGTCTTTAGATTTCAAAACAAAAGCCCACACTTTTTGAGAATAATCATCAATAAAAGTAACAAAATATGTTGCACCTCCTAGTGTCTTAGCATCCATAGTGCAAACATTAGTGTGAAATAAATCTAGAACATGTGATCTTCTATGAGGTCTAAAACTATGAAATGATAGTCTAGCATACTTTCCAAAAAAACAATGAGTGCAAATATTTAAAGTTGTACCTTTCACTGGAAGTGAGTGTCTCTTGGCTAAGACATTGAGTCCTTTCTCACTTAAGTGGCCAAGACGCATATGCCATAAATCAGAAGAGGAATCATCAGCTACATTCAACTCTTCTTTGCACAACTTTACTTGCAACCGGTAAAGAGTAGAGTGGGTGTTGTTTTCTTTAGCAACAATGAGAGCTGCTTTGGTAATCTTGCAATTTCCACCATCAAAGGAAGTACAATACCCTTCTTGGTCAAATACCTTCACTGAAATCAGATTGAACCGCATATCTGGCGCATGCCTAACATTCTTCAACTGCAACTTGCATCCCAAACTGGTTTCAAGCCACAAATCTCCCATACCAATGATGTCACACACCCCTTTATCTCCCAATTTGATCTTGTCAAAATTTCCAACAGTATACAAAGTGAAAAATTCATGCCTCGGAGTTACATGACATGAGGCACCAGAATCCATAATCCAAGTGGAATCATCACAGACAAGATTAACATAACTTTCATCATAAGTGATAAGAACATCATCATAAACAATAGCAGCAGTTTCATTATCACTTTTTTTACCTTTGTCTTTATTTCTTCCTCTTGACTGTTCACTTTTCAAGAACCTGCAATTCCTCCTAATATGTCCCGGCTTGTCACAATGATGACAAGTAAAAGTGAACTCTTTCTTTGAGGGCTTAGACTTTCCTCTTGACTTGCCTCTGCTCTTTGACCTGTCAGTATTGTGAGGTTTTCTAGATTGACTTCTCCCCTGTGACTCTGAAAAAAGTGCTTCTGACTGGGAGGAGGTATTGATCAAACCCCGCTCTTTTCTTCTGGCTTCTTCATTCAACATGCTGTCTTTTACCACTGACAATGTCAACTTCCCCTTTGGAGCTGAGTTAGTCAGTGTCACAACCAGAACTTCCCAACTATCAGGTAGAGAACTAAACAACAACAAGGCTTGCAACTCATCACTCAAAGTGATCTCATTATTCGTCAACTGGTTCACAGTTTCCTGAAAAATGCTCAAGTGCCCCGACATTGATTTACCTTCAGTATATTTCATATTAACCAGCTTCCTAATCAAGAAAGCTTTGTTCTGCACATTCTTCCGCTCATATAACTCTTTCAGTTTGTTCCACATCTTCTAGGCATTAGTTTCAATGTCAACATGTGGATACACACTGAGATCAAGCCATTGCCTAATCAAAGCAACTGCCTTCCGGTGCAACTTCTTCCATTCAGTATCAGACTTAGTACCTTTGGCTTTATCTCCCTCAATAGGATCATACAAGTCCTTGCTATATAACATATCTTTCATGAGGGTCTTCCAAATATAGTAATTTTTGGAATCCAATTTGACCATATTTAGCCCATGCATATTATTTTCCTCCATTTAATCAGCACAGAATAAACAACCAAAGCTCTTGATACCACTTTGTTGGGAAAATTCTGGTTCAAACCAGAACCTATCTGACAGCAGAAGCACCAAAACTAATTTTCTCACAACCTGTGCAGTTAAATAGGCAACACTAAAGATACTCCAAGTAACAGATAATAGTGCAGAAATTAAAATCAATAGACACCAGAATTTTTATCGTGGGAAAACCCCCAAAAGAGGGACAAAAAAACCCACGGAACCTAGTCCAGCAAAATCTTCCACTATCAATAATAATTGGTACACAATCAATCTTCCTAGTAGCACTAGGGTATTTCAACAATCATCAAAATACATCATCACAACGGATAGAATCAACATAAACTCTCCACAAAGTGGGTATCTCAAATCAGACACAAGAGAAGGTAGTAACACACTAACACTAGCAAGACTACACCAGGAATAACATACTAAAATTTTATAAAAAATGAAGCAAGTTTACCAAGTCAAGATGTGCACATTAGAATCGCCCTTTTCCTCAATTTTCTTCTTCTCTTCAGCTCCGAGACACCCTCTCATGCCTCTTTCTTTCTTTTCTTCCAATCCCGAATCTCTCCTTCTCTCTCCGTGGCCTAGCCACTTCTTTCTAATATTATTTATTTATTTATTTATTTATTTATTTATTTATTATTATTATTATTATTATTATTATAATATGTTTTGGGCTACAAGTGTGTGTGGGTCCACTTGTGTTGGGGAGCCCACCAACAGTCATCTATAACACAATTTTGTTGTAACGAGTTCCAGAATAATCGGGGGAACTTCTCCGCCAGTGGTTTATCTCCAATCCACCTTTCCTTCCAGAATTTTATTGATTTTTCATCACCTAAACAAGGTCTCCAACCTTCACAAGCTATTTATTTGTATTTGTTGCTGATTTCTGGTAGACTAATTATGTCTTTCCATGGGCCCAATCGAACCAGATTGCTATTCTGCTTTGCCACCTGAGTAGATTGACCAACATCATAACAAGAATCCACAATCTTCTTCCATAATGTTTCACCCTCATCTGAATGTCGCCACCACCATTTGAATAATAGCGATGCATTCTTTACCGCTATGTCTCCTACTCGAAGTCCTCCATAAGCCTTCAGTTTCTGAATAGTATTCCATTTGATCGTTGGTAAGCCTCTTCTCCTTTCGCTTCATCCCCAAAAAAATCTTGACTGCATTGAGATAATCTTCTTGCATACCTCTTTTGGCATTTTGAGCAGACCAAGATAATATAAAGGCAGGCTATTGATGGCGGACTTTATGACAACTAACCTCCCGGCCTTCGATAGCAGACTCGCTTTAATTTCCACATGCTAAGTTTTTTCTCAATTTTGTCTAGAAGGGGTCTTCATGTTTCTATTCTTCTCGGATTGGTGCCAAGTGGGATTCCAAGGTCCTTGATTGGTAGGTTTCCCATATGGCAGCCCATTGCTCTCTTCAACCTCTCCACCTCCTGAGCATTACAATTCACCCGAATGATCATAGATTTTTCATAATTGATGTCCAACCCTGACATTATGCTGAAGCATTTCAGTATCCTTCGATAATTCCTCAGATATTCCAGATTTGGAGGGGAAAACAATATTGTATCCTCCGCAAATTGGAGATGCGAAAGCAATACATTGCGTTTCCCAATTGCCAAACCCTCAATTTTGTTTTGCTCTTCAGCTTTCCTCACAAGCTTGTTGAGCACTTCAGCCACAAGGAGGAAAAGAAAAGACGAGATTGGATCACCCTGTCGCAAAACTCTTTCCATCTTAATCGGTTTTGTTGGCACACCATTTATCATCACAGACAATGATGCAGTCTCCACCATTTCTTTAACCCAATCCCATCCTCTTGAGCACCAGTTGCAGGAAGCTCCATTTTACTGAGTCATAAGCCTTCCTGAAGTCTAATTTCACAATTACCCCTTTCCTCTTATACTTCTTCAACCATGCAACATATACACACGCGATCAATGCCCCATCAAGAGTCTGCCGATTGTGAACAAAAGCAGATTGTGTGTCGCCCACCAGTTTTCCCATCAAAGGCCTTAACCTTGCTACCATTATCTTCCATATTACCTTATAAGTGTTGCTCATCATGCTTATTGTTCTCAAATCTTGAATTTCTTTCCACCTCTTTAGGCATCAATGTTACCCAAGTGGTGTTCATTTCTTGTGGCATTTTGCATGACAAAAAGAATTCAATCACAGCTTCAGAAAATTCAGAGCCTATTATCCAATTTAATTTTATATTTTTATTCTTTATTTACCAGAAAATTTTTCATCAGCACAATAATCATCGTTGGATCACCACCACTGGTACCATTACAAAACATATATCACCTCTTTTCTTTTCCAAACTCTTCTTTTATATTAATATATGAAAAATAAAAATAACTATTTTATCTTTTATAATTCACTCAATCATTTTAGTTTCAACCAATTTCTATTAAAGAAGGAGAAGGGATTTGGATTTAGTTTCTTATGTTTTATCTATTTTTCTAAAAAAAATGATTTTGAAATAAATCCATTCTAATTTTATTGTGTTCTAAACACAATTTTTTTTTTTAAATTAAGACTGACTTAAATTAATTTTGAAATGGGATTGATTTACGTGTAATGCATAGGCAACATATGATTTGGGAAGGGGTATTTAATTTGAAAGAAAAGAAATGCTATATGGCTAACAAATTTATTATTTTTTACTTGGCTGACAATCTAAACACTCGCTATTGGTTTTTAAATCATATATCCTATCTTTTCAATTTGAATTAAATATTAATTTGATTCATATCGTTTTTACTTGGGTTCAAAATCATCTCTAACATTTATTTTTGTTTTTCGATCGTTCCAAATGTTTAATTTTATTTTAAAATGAATAAATACCTAAAATAGTTTCTAAATTTCCTTACGTATTTATAAATGATCCTGACTTTTGAAAATAATCAAATTGATTTTTGATTTTGTAAATTATGAATCTCTCTACTTCATAATTTAACTGCCGTAATGTTAACAAATAACGTTAAAATACTAGCGTAGCATATCAAACAGTAAGCATTTAAATAAAATCTTGTTATAGTTGGCAGAGGTGCTCCCTTGGAATTTTTATGTCAACACTATTTTATGTTGCTTCTATATGGGGAGTTGTGTATATGTACAAATCATATGCCTCAAGATCTTCATGTTCTCTCAATATATTTTTCATCACATGGACTGCAATTCTGCTTGCTGTTATCGTGGCTGTGTCTTTACACCCAAAGGTACATTTCTCTCTCTCTCTTTTGATTTGTTAATGGTTTTTCGTGTAATTTACCTTTTCCACTATTATGTTCTCATGCATTTAAATCAAATTGAAAGTAATTCTGATTAAAGTTCTAAAGTGATGATCTTTGATATTGAGCTCATTCACTAAAATAATTTCTAAGATTCTAATTGTACTATTAGTTTTCAAGATTGAGCATCAAGTGCCGCAGAAGTCCCTATACAATTTTCGACAATGAGTCAACAACTGGGTGATGATTTGGAGACCCGAAAACAACAATAATTTTGCATTTGGTGACTAATGAAAAAATAAATAAACATTATTGTTTTATATTTCAAGACGATCAAAATTCTTTTGCAACAATTATATTGCACATCAAAATCACTCACCATATATTTATATATAAATACATGTATAATTTTATTATTTTCAATGTGTATTTTGTATTTTAATATGTATTATACATTAATGGCTAATTTTGATGTGGAAATAACATATTTGATGGTTTTGTCATATACTAATATGGAGCTGGAGGTGGAGCGTGGTTCTTGTGTTGTATTCAACTTATTGAAGTTTTATCAAGATTTTGTACCATTATCAAGAATTTATTTGATACAAAATCATTCACGTTTTTATTAAGCTTATAATTATTGGAGAATGGGTCTTATATATATACTTCTATTTTATTTTATTTCATGTAGTTTTACATTAAGATAGGTTGTTTTTCCAAATATTTTAATTTGCACTAAAACGACCAAAACCTTATGTTCATTATTTCAGGTTAATAGAGGTCTTTTATCTTCGGGAATTATGGCTTCTTACATTGTTTTTCTCTGTTGGTGTGCGATTAGAAGGTGAGACATTCTAACCCTTATTATTGGTTATAGAACAAGTTTATCACTTCAACAATTACCAACGGACAAGGCGTTAGTAATTATTTTTACTGATAGTAATTTGATTCGTTGGTAAAAAGTATGGGAAAAAGCCTCATCGGTAAAATTCGACATATATTAAAAGCACTAAAATGTTTATTAATTTAGCACTCAGACTACCATCAAGTATCAATGAATTTTTTTTATAACATCTCTAATTTGAATACAAAATTGTGAAATTGTTCATACTTTATTGTTTTAAGACATAATTAAGTTGATCGATATATATTTTCCCAGCTGTATATAACTATATATGTGGATTATTATTTCTGTTTTGGAAGTGAAAGTTTTGAACTTTCTTCTAAAAATTGCATATTTTAATTATTTATTATTATGGATCTCATGTTTGGGATGTGATTTCAGTGAACCCGCAACAATAAGATGTGAAAAAAATAACCAAGATAAAGGATACCATGGTTGGATAACTATACTAGTAAGTTTCTAAATCTGTCTTCATTTTTAAATCCTTTTGTCAATTTTTGTTTTTTTTTTAATTCTATGGTTTGGATATCTAAGTTACTTGTCAAATTTACTTTTCTAAAAAAAATAAAAAATTAAAGGTGCATTTAGTTTACATTTCTTTATTTAAATTTTCAGTGTTTTCTGTTTTCTGAATTTTGTAAAAGAAAAAGAAAAAACAGTGAAAACAATAAAATCATGTTTTCTAGTATTTTCATTCTTTTTCTCACAAAATCCAGAAAATAGAAAACATTAAAAATAAAAATAAAAAATGAAATCACAAATCAAACGCATCCTAAATTTTCAAAATTTATTAAGTATTGACTATTCATCTTTCTTATTAGTAAATTAGGCACTATAATTTAGGTTTTGTAACAATCACCCTTTTTTTTTTTTTTTTTTGAAAATTTCCTATATTTTTACATTCACATATTGATTGCTTCAGTAGCCATATCATACTGCAACTTTAGATTGTGCTCTTTATATATGATTTTTGTTGCAGGGATTTCTTCTTGCTATATTTTCTATTGTAATGGCGGCCTTTTCTACCGGTATTGATACAAAATGCTTTCAGGTTAATCACTTTCCAGTTTCCCTAATCATCTCAGGTTATCCAAACAAGAATATTTCTTTTTCAAACAAGTTAAAGTATTCACTGTGTTTGAATTGTTTTTTGAGTTTAGGTACTGAAAATATTAAGTAAAATTAATTAGTCCTTTCCACACACAAGTCTTAAATAACGATAGAAGACAAGTCCAAGAAATATTCATTAAACACAAGAGAATGACTTGTAATACATCAATTTGATTATATATGTACTTGTAAATGCTTCCAGCTTCATGATTTTATATATAAATAAGAATTGAATTTTAATGCACTCATAATATAAAAAGGTTTAGGGTTTAGTCTTGCAATTATAACTATTGTTCTTTTGAATGATTAATTACGAGGTAAATAAATAAAAATTATTTTTGCTGATATAATATTACCTAATTGGATGCACCGTAAAATCTCTTTACATTGACAATATATCAAAATTAAATTACAATAACTTTCTCTCAACTCCATATTTTTTATAGTCTTGTTAGATAGATTATATTCCTTTATTTCGTAGATCAACTTGTTCATCACATTCAAGCAAGAATTAAGTATATATGTGACATTATTTTTGACCTATGATGAAAGCAATTACTTACTATGTAAATGAGCATATGATACTTATTATGAGTGTAACACATATATATACTTTTCAGTTTTCGAAAAACAAAGTGGGAGAAGAAGATGGAGTTCCATACAACTATGGATTTTTTCATATGGTATTCTCCTTGGGAGCGATGTACTTTGCAATGTTGTTCATAAGTTGGGATCTCAATAACTCATCACTAAGGAAGTAAGCAACTAATTAAATCCTATTTGTCTCATTTTAGTGCATTAAATGTGTCGTTGGCTATGGTTATCCAATTTCGCCCCTAACGTTCAAATTATTCCACCACTCCCTTACCATCACCAGCCCCCATAACAACCACCACCCTTCCCACCCCAATGCCACCACCATGGCACCGCCAACATTGTTATCATCATTATAAAAAATAACATACTTCAACAAACCACGGCCACCACCACCAACATATGTCACTAGCTCACTACACATAAAAAACAAACAAACATAAAATAAATAACAACAAAACAGAATTAAAATTTTTGACAAAATTCAGATTCCAAATTAGAAATATAGAATGACTTAGCTAAAAATGTATGAGAAATGGGTTGAATCATGATTAGAAAATTTTTTTATTTATAAACAAATACAAATTCAGAAGTTTATCAAGCTTCTAACTATTGAAAGGGCTGGAGTATATGAAATTAAAAGCTTTGTCAAAACAAAATTAAGATTCCACGCATAAGTTGGTTAATGAGAGAGAGACGAGGGAGGGTGATAGAGGAGGCAAAGGTCCTGGGGTGGTACTAGTAGTAGGGGAAGAAGAGGATACCATACGTGAGAGTAATGCTGAGGGAAAATTTTGAAAGAGAAAAAAATTGACTAATTATTTAATATTAATTAAAAGAGTTTAATATACAACAAAAATATTATTAGAGCAACCACGTCCAGAGGCCCAACAACAACAACAGGGGTCTCAAACTTCAGCTTTGGCCAATCATCATAAACACACACTGCACAGATTAAACATTTTTATCACGTTTCTTTCCTCATGATCACATCTTACTCATTTCATTGTATTCTTTATGAACTTTGATGACTCACCAAATCTGCTAGATTCTATCATATTGTATATATATTTTGCTGATTTTTTTTAACAATATTTTGTATATATACCTTGTAATTCTTCAAGTAATACACACAGAATTTACACAATTCATTTATCATTCTATGTCTTTCTTCTCCTTCTTCCTTTCATTGCTACTTTCTTCATATGGTATCAGAGCTCTTTGGAGCCCTGCTGATACCCACATCATGGTGAAGACCACCAATCCCAACACACCACCTTCTCATTTTGCTTCTAGTCACATTACACATATGGCAGCCCAACCTCTTACTCCTACTCAAGACCCAACAAATCCCTATTATATAAACCCAAGTGAGAACCCAACTTCAGTTCTCGTGACCCCTGTCCTAAGTGGGAACAATTATCATATTTGGCGTCACTCCTTCTCCATGGTTGCTAACTCCAAGAAGAAATACAGCTTTCTCACAGGAAGCAATCCAGCTCCTCCCACTGATGACCCTCTGCACTCAGTCTTGGAAAGGTGCAACAATTTAGTCATCTCATGGTTGTTCCACTCCCTGTCTCATTTCATTACACAAAGCGATATCTTCTTCAGCACAACTTCGTCCGTTTGGGAAGATCTACACGAACATTTTTCACAGATTGACCTGCTTTGAATTGCAAAATTGCAAGAAGAAGTATATGCCCTCAAACAAGGACTCAGTCAGTAACAAAGTTTTATACCTCTCTGCGCACAATTTGGGAAGAGCTCGAGAATTCTCGCCCATTGCAACTCTGCCAGTGTTCGGGGAAGACATACCATGGCTAGGATTTCATCATTCGCTTTCTTAAGGGTCTGGATGAACGTTTTACGGTTCTCAGATCTCAAATTCTCTTGCTCGTTCCTTTGCTACCAGCCCTAAAGTGTTTGCTATGGTAATCCAGTAAGAACGCCAGCATCAAGCATCTCTGGGTCCCCTTGATGACTAGAAACCCTTCGCCGGCGCCATTGATGGAAGACGACATTCAACAGGCAGAGGTCGGGGCTCCAGTTTCCACAATGGTGGCCGAGGTGGTGGCTCGGGAAAAATCTGCACCTATTGCGGCCGAACCGGGCATACCGTGGACATCTATTATGCGAAGCACGGATATCCCATCGGGCATCCCAAGTAACCCGGCCGACCAAGTTCGTGCCCTGGATCAGAGACAAAAGGACATACTTCGGGCTGCTCCAGAGCCTAATCTATTTGGGTTGACTCCAACATACCACTCTTATGGTTTTCCTTAACCGGGCTGAGGCCCATGGTGCTGATTGCAAGAATAATACAAGTCTATCTAATTCTTCTCAATTTGGGCTCCTTCCAAGCCCATGTTTGGGTAGTCACATTCTTTGTTCCTGACACACTTTTTCCATTCTTAATAATGCCTCTTTAAAATTTAGTTTTGCTTTGATTCTGGTGCTACTGATCATATTGTCTCTAATCTGTCATGGTTTGTGTCTTATTCCAAAATTGCCCAATTACTATTCATATGCCTAATGGTTCTTATGCAATTGCTCATTTTAAAGGTGTCATCCAATTTTCAAACTCCCTAATCATTTCCGATATTTTATATCTTCCTCAATTTCATTTCAACTTACTTTATATCTCTAAAATTACCTCCATGTCCAATTGTTAACTCACGTTTACTCAATTTTCTTGTCTTATTCAGGAAACGCCCAGCTTGAGCACAATTGGTTCGGGTAGTTTGAGAGTGGGCCTCTAAATACTCACACTTGCTTCCAACCACACTTCCAATCCTTCATTCCCACAAATAAATTCAGTCACTCAAATTGACCATTACAATCTTTGGCATTTTCGATTAGGGCATCTTTCTGGACAACAGTTAAATATTTTGCATAAACAATTTTCCTTTATTTCGGCTCATCATGATGCTCCTTGTGATATTTGTCAATTTTCAAAACAAAAGAAATTACCATTTCCACTTAGTTCTAATAAAGCTTTTGCTATCTTTGATTTAATCCATTTGGATATTTGGGGTCCCTTTCGTCAACAATCACTTCATAATCACAAATACTTTCTCACTATTGTTGATGATTTTAGTCGCTTTACTTGGGTTGTTCTACTTAAATCAAAGAGTGAGGTCTCTCAACATATTAAAAATTTCATAAATTTGGTTACAACTCAATTTAACACTAAAGTCAAAAGCATTAGATCAGATAATGGACCGGAATTTTTCTTAAATACCTTTTATCAAGAACGTGAGATTATTCACCAACATAGTTGCATTGAAACATCACAACAAAATGGAAGAGTGAAACGCAAACACCAACACGTTCTCAATGTTGCACGCGCACTCATGTTCCAATGTAAATTACCCCTTTCTTTTTGGTCATATGCGGTGCATCATGCGGTGTGTCTAATTAATCGTGTACCCTCTTCCATTATTGATTTTAAAACCCCATTTGAACTCTTATACAAAGAGGTTCCAAATTTTGTAGATTTAAAAACTTTTGGGTGTTGTGTTTTGTATCAACTCTTTCTTATAATCGTTCAAAATTTGATCCAAGGGCTAACATGGGTGTCTTTATTGGGTATCAATTTGAATCTAAAGGGTACATTGTTTATCTCATTGATCATAAGAAAATAACTTTGTCCAGAAACGTCGTTTTTTTATGAATCCACTTTTCTCTACCATGAGCCCAATAACCAAACACAAACCCACCCTCACACTCTTATTTTCCCGACCCCAGCCCAGCCCAATCCACACACACCGTCTCTTCCCACGGGCCCGGATCCCTTACCCGACGACCCTATTCTCAAACCCGACCCGCTTTCTCCTTCTTCCTCAACACAGACGGTTAGCCCTAATTCCTCTTCTCCTTTTTCGATCTCACAACCAGACTCTCCCATGCCTACACACTCAACAGACTGTCTTCGATTATAGTTTATTCATTAAATTCATTGGTAGTGATGTTTGCATCTTATTAGTTTATGTGGATGATATTGTTGTTACTGGGAATTTTGCTTCTGAGGTTGCCTCACTGAAACAAATTCTAGATAAGAACTTCAAAATTAAGGATGTGGATACACTTAAATATTTTTTGGGAATAGAAGTTGCTCAATCTGACCAGGGTATATACTTGTCACAAAACAAATATTGTCTTGATCTTTTGGTTGATTCAGGAATGATGGGTGCAAAGCCAGCTAAGGTGTCCATGGATAGTTCAGTTCATCTTCATCAAGACAATAGCCATGCTCTTTCGGATCCTTTCATGTATCGATGTCTAGTTGGTCGTCTCTTATATTTAACCACTACACGTCCTGATATAACTTATGCTACACAACAGCTCAGCCAGTTTATGGCCAAGCCTACTGAACTTCATTACAAGGATGCACTCCTAGTTCTTCGTTGCCTCAAAGGCAATCCTGGCAGAGGCTTACTATTTCCCAGAACTTCATCTCTTCATATTTTCGGCTCTCTGTCTGGATACTGCTTCTTTTTAGGAGATTCTCTCATTTCTTGGAAATCCAAGAAACAAAGCACAGTTGTTAGATCCTCAACGGAGATAGAGTATAGGGCTTTGGCTAATTCAACTTGTGAATTAATCTAGATTTTACATCTCTTCCAGTTTTTACACCTTCAATGTGATCGCCCTCCAGTCTTATTTTGCGATAATCAGAGTGCATTACATATCGTTGCAAACTCGGTGTTTCATGAACGCACCAAATATTTGGAAATTGATTGTCACTTGGTAAGACAAAAGGCACAGGCTGGCATACTAAAGCTGCTTCCAGTTCCTTCTTCAGGGCAGCACGTCGACATCTTCACCAAGCCTCTTGCTGTTGGTCCTTTTTATTCCAACCTCTCCAAGCTTGAGAGTTCTAGATGCCTATCACCCTCTAGCTTGCGGGGGCGTATTAGAGCAGCGTCATCCATAAGCCCAACAACAACAGTCTCAAACTTCAACCCTGGCCCAATCATCATAAACACACATTGCAAAGAACATCAAACATTTTTATCACGTTTCTTTCCTCGTGATCACACCTTGCTCATTTCATTGTATTCTTCTAGAATTTTGATGACTCACCAAATCTGTTAGATTCTCACAAATTGTATATAGATTTTATTGATCTTTCTGTAACAATATTTTGTATATATACCTTATAATTCTTCAAGTAATACACACAGAATTTACACAATTCATTTATCATTTTGTATCTTTCTTTTTCTTCCTTTCACTGTTACTGTCTTCATAAAGATAATTGAATTATATTTCAAATAATAGAAACAAAAGTAACGCAAATTAAATGTTATCAATACTTTTAAAATTTTATTAAAAAAATCCAAAATAAAATTAGAAACTGTTGTTGCCACCTAATTATTAGTATGTGTTGATTAATGTTTTATCTTATCTTGTCTTATATATATGCTTTTATTTTTTAAGATTAATTCTATCATTATGAAACTATAGGTGGAGCATAGATGTTGGTTGGGCAAGTACATGGGTGAAAATCATCAATGAGTGGTTCGCAGCCACAATTTACAGTAAGTCAATGATTATTGATTGTAGATATTATTTTATAGTTAAGATGTATACGTAAAAGGTGGATTCTGCACACTCTTTTAGTGGACACTAAATTGACACCTATATAAAATACGATTATTGCTGCATCAATTATCTTTCACTTTTTATGATTCGCTTATAATAATCATATTTTTATACAAATATAAAGCTGATATTTACTAAAAGAATGTGTCAATAGCATTAATCTATTACGAAATCCACCATTCATATAAAATATAAATTAAGAGAAATGATGTGTTACTAATAACAAATAACCAACTTCAATTAACTACTTCTTTCCTTTCTTTCCCTTCTTCATCCAGCCACCATCCTTTTCCCTCTACTTTGCTAATTTGAATAATTTATTTTTTATTATTATTATTAATATTCTACTTCCTAAATGATTAATTTTTGTATAGTTTTTATATACTATATTTTTTATTATTAATTGATATTTTATTAATTACCTAACATTATATTTTATTAATTTTTGGTGATTGATTATTATATTTTGTTAGAATAATGTATAAAGCAATGTATGTAAATATAAACAAATATATGGTACTTAATTTCTTTTTTGCATTTATAGTCAATTTTTATATATTAAAATAGGAAAAAGAGATTTGGTGTTTACTTTTTTATTTTTAGAAATATTTTTTCTACTGATATTATTCTCTCTTTTATTTTTGTAACTGCTATTGAATATTTTTTTTAATTAATAATTAGTATTGAATAATTAAAAATGTTTTAAGAATAGACACACCAGTACCTATTATGTCCCTAGATAGTGATAAGTTAGATTGAACATTAACATAGGCTCCTATTAATCATACGTAGTTGTTCTATTTTGCATTCTAACTTAGAAGAAGTTTGTGCTAAACATTTGTTTTAATTTATTAGTTGCAATAATTTTGCTTTATTTTTTAAAACAGTATGGATGTTGATTTCCCCAGTTGTGAGGCAGAACAAAGTTTTGGATGATAATAATGATGGAACTACTCAGGGGATATAGCCGACTTCGTTATGATTTAATTGACAATGAAAAATATATTAATTTCCATTATTCTTTTAATTATTCTTATCATTTATTAGAAATTATTTTATTTTTAATGCAATTATATCATAAATAATGTTTGAAAGGGAAATCATCATAGTTTTTTTTCCCTTCTTCATTTCATAGTATTTAAGGAATGAAAAAGTATTGATAGATAACATTTTTTTAACCACTACTAAAAATTACCGGAATAGTAACGGATTTAGCGATCGATTTTGGGATTGCTAAAACCTTGGTTGGTAAATTGAAAACAGCAATCGATGTCAGTTGTTAAATTTTAGCGATCGATTTTGCAATCAATTTTCGACCAAAGTGACTAAACATGTGTCAAACATAATCAGTTGCTGAATTGGTTGCTAAATAACTACCAATTAATCAATTGCTAAATGGGTTGCGGACTAAATCGGTTGCTAAACAACCACCATCTTTTTTGTTGCTAATTCGGTTACTAATCTTTTTGTTACTAAATCGGTTGCTAATACATGATTTCAAAATCTCAAAATTGGTTGCTAAATTAGTTGCTATTAATATTTTCCTAATAATAAATTTTAACTAAATTTTCCACACAACACTTTAAAACTTGATTTTCAAATAAATAATTATAATTAAAAGGAATGTAAAAATAATAAAAGATGGATATCTTTCTTTTATTAATACCAAATAACATTCATGATATACTCGAAACTAATAAGCATAAGTAATGTATATATAATTAATCACTTAAGGATAAAATATAAAATAGATGTAACAGCAATTATAACACTGTAATAACTAATGTATTAGAACAATACATGCAAAAGAATTCAACAAATAAATAACTACACTTTCTTCTTTAAATTCAAGCCTTTTTTTTTTTCTCTTTTCTTCTTCTTGCTTCTCCAACCTTGGTACAAACTACAAAAATACTGCCAAAAGCCATAAAAATCAATCATGTAGTAATACAATAGCAAAGCAAAAATAACTGAGAAAGCTTAGGCTATAAGAGCAGTCACTTCAATTTTCTTTAAGAGCAATTAGCAACATGTAAAATAATAGACCATGTAACATTCTACACTTATCCATGCAAAATAGCAACTAACATGTTCATGCTGTTGCTGCACATGCAAAAAAGTATGAAGGAAAAGAACACAATACATAGGAAAAGGGTGAGAAAAGGCAAGAGGTAAAACCTTGGCAAAGCACCAAATTCTGCAGCTTTTTTCAAGTCTTCTCTTCTTTTTTCATTTCTGAAATGAATTAAAAGAACAGAAGGAATTGAAAGAACATAAGTTTTGCCCCTTATTTCTGCAATTGCAAAAAGGTCATGTAATTAATCAATCTTCATCAAAATAATAGAGACTTATCAAAATATCATAGACTACATATTCAATATGTTACCTGAAATTATTAAGAGTTAACAGCTATGTAATTTCTTTGTATAGCTGCTCATTGAAAGTGGAGAACACTTTTAAATCACTCACTAATATCTCAATAGCCTTTGCCTTGTCTTGCCTACAATTTAAAAAAATCAAGTTAGAAATAAAAGAAATCATTATACCATGATAAGAACAATACACTCAGATTCCTCGGACGTACCCATTCCTTTCATTAAGATACCCAAAACTGAAGGTAGTATGGACACTCCACACGATGCAGAATCATGCCATTTTGAATAAGCTCCGATTGTTAAGCATACTAAAATTATGGAAAAAGCATATAAACAGGTATTTAATAGTAAATTTGGTAATGAAATTTAAAAGGAAAAGCTACATTATTAATTTTACATGCAATACAAGTAATTGGCATTGAGGCAGGAACTAAAAAAAGTATAGTTGCAAATGAAACTTAACAACCGAATTTAGCAACCAACTTTATTTTGGTCATTAAAAATTCAATCCGTTGCTCATAGCAATCGATTTTTTTGTCGCTAAAATCGGTTGCTAGTCTGAAAGTTTTTTGTAGTGAATCAATAATCAATCAATAATCTTATTCATCATCATCGTCGATCTGATACATACTATGTTATTTCGAAAAATTTGTTCTCTACTATTTCGATCTGATACATACTATGTTTTGCGCCATTTTTGTTTACTTATTTCTTTTTTATTGGCTTATATTTTATTTAATTTGTTACCTAACTTTTCACCCTTATAGTTAAGTTGAAGTAGGAACTAGGAAGTGAGTTGTAAAGAAAATATTTATCGCTAATGACAAAAAACCAATACTGTTAGGGGCCGACTCTGATGAGGAAAACTATTTTTCATCATATGATGAATATGAGTTGTCGGCACATAGGGTTAGACAAGTGTGAAGAATGATGTGAGGGAGGAGCAGTGGGTTGCTGCATTTCTGTTATCTTTGTCTGTGCACGTGGATAAATGTGAGTGTGATAATGGAGTTTAGGTGTTAATTACTGTCATTAAGAATATGGGCTTTTTGTTGGACTTGTCGAAAGTGAGGGGGTCTTAAATTTTTGGCACATGTGGGTTGAGGTAATGGGTCTCAGTTTGCTCCTGAGTCTCTTAGTCCATCACCCACGACGTCGGAAGAACCCATTGCGAGGGGGCAAAAGAAGACCTAGGGTTAGAGGCGGTGAACTTAGGGAAAATGGATTGGGCGTTGGAGAAGTCACTGCCGCTCTCAGAAGTGAAGGAACCGTTCTTACAAGAAGCGCAGAGAACAACCTAGCAATCGAGAAAGGTTAATAAATGTTAAATGTGCAATTTTAAAAGTGTGGACTCTCTGTTTTGGGATAATGGTATTACTCTAGTTTTAAAGTTGGTTCTTAAAGGGGATTGCGTATTAGTTGTTATAAATTTTTTATTTAAATGCGCAAACGTAGTAGGAAGATGTATTTTCAAATATTATTGGCAATTTGTTCCCAATATTCAAATATTGATCTTGGTCAAATCCCTCTGTTTATAGGTGGTTGATTAGTAATCACTCTTTTTGGATATTTACTATTCACTATTCAAATCCCTCGTTTCATCTTCCAAATGCTATTAGTCACTTTCTATGTTTTCATTGGCTTTTTTTTATAATAGAAATTTGTAAGAAAGAGAATAAAATAAAAGGAGTTATTAGGAACTTATGATATATGAGTAGGATTTTACTTAGACAAGATTGATAGTAATTTTTTTGTTTTAATTTATGGATATTGAATTTTTTTATCAATTCAATTTGTTAACTACAGACTACCGTGATATATTATTTTGATGATTATGTATATATGATAAGTATTCTATTTATTTTAATTTTTCTAAAGTTTAATTATAAACTAGTTTTGTTTATAATGCGTCGTTCATTTCCCCCTATTTTCACTTATGAATGATGAAATCTTTAGAAAGAAATACCGTATTAGTTATGAAATGTAATATTTTTTATTTAAGAATGCCGTTAATTTGAAATGTAATGATGCTGCATGGTCATGATTTATTTGATTTGGTGGTTCTTGATTTTGAATAAACAGATGGAGACTGTAGTGGAAGATGGTGAAAACGGATCTGCAAGAGTGGAAGCGAAGGGACATGAAGGTGAAGAGATGTCTGATGGTGAGCGGGGTAGTTCATCTGAATCGGAGGCAATGGAGCTCGATGATGAATACCCAGACTTTGGTGATGTTCTTGGTCTTACCGAGGAGGCTATTTTGAGGAAGAGGTTTAGAAGTGAAGACGGAGCTTATGAGTTCTACAAGAAGTTTGGGAAGTGTCATGGGTTTGGTATCAGGAAAGGGGATTCCGGGAAGGATGACGACGAAAATCTAATAAGGAGAAGATTCTTCTGTAACAGGGCCAGGTTGAGGGAGCTGAAGTACTACCAAAGATGTGACAGAAAGAGGGAACAGAAACCAGAAACAAGGACAAATTGTAAAGCATTGCTGTCGATATACCTGGATAAGGTGAGTGGGTTGTGGAAGGTGAGGACGGTTGTATTGGAACACAACCATGAATTAACCCCATCCCATATGATACACATGATCCCGAATATCAAGAGCATGAGTGATTCAGCCAAAGCCCAAGTCAGCGGCATGCACATCCATGGGGTGTCTACTTCGAAGATATTAGGGTACATGGCAGGACAAGCTGGGGGTTATGCATATGTAGGATTCAGCAAGAAGGATGACTATAATTACATTGACAGAAGTATGAGGGCAAAAATAATAGACGGGGAGTCCAATGCCACAATAGGATTTCTAGAGGGAAAAGGCTATGTCGGATCCGATGTCAACCGCCAGGTATATAGTTACAGAGGATAAGATGTTAGCAAACATGCTTTGGGCGGATGGGGGAAGCTGTGTGGATTATCAATTTTTTGGGGATGTGATCACCTTTGATTCGACATACAAAAGAACAAGTACAAGAGGCCACTTGTTATTTTCTTGGGTTCGAATAATCACAAGAAGACCACCAAATTCGGGTTTGGGATTCTGCTAGATGAAATGGTGGCTTCATACAAGTGGCTCTTAGAGAATTTCTTGGAGGTGATGTGGAACAAGAATCCCTCCGTTGTGGTCACCGACGGAGACGAAGCAATGAAATCCGCCATCAAGTCTGTGTTCCCAGATGCAACACATAGACTTTGTGCATGGCACTTGGAGAAAAATGTCACAACTAATGTCAGGGCGGAGCATCTTCGACGTTTATTTAACAAGTGGCTCTATTTGGACATGGAGCCGGATGAGTTTGAGGAAGAGTGGGAAGCGGCAATGGACGTATTTGGGACAAGGGATCGTATATGGTTCCGAGATATCTATGATAAGCGAAGGATGTGGGCAAATGCCTACCTGAAGGATAAGTTTTGCGCAGGGTTCCGCACAACCTCTAGGTGCGAGGGCATAAACTCATATATGAAGAAGTTTGTGAAGTCTAGGTACAGCCTCTTGGAAATGTTGCAAAGCCTCGAACTGATGGTAAGGGAGTACCGAAACAACGAGCTAGAGGCCCAATTCAAAACCATGAATGCCTTTCCGGTGATGACAACTGGATTAGAAGGTTTGGAGAGGTTTGCCGCAACGGTGTATCCTAGAAAGGTCTTCTATGATGTGAAGAAAGAGATCGAGGGCCTTGTAAACGTGAATTTTGTGTCAAAGGTGCGGCACTTGACGACAATGGTATATACACTGGAGGGCTACTAGAATCCGGGCAGGCATATTGAGGTGTTGTTTGAACGCAACTCCCTGAAGTTTAGATGCCCATGTGGTCTGTGGATCAAGCGGGGCTTCCCGTGCCGGCACATGTTTTTTGTCATGAAGCACGAGCACCTAACAGAAATACCTGAGCGGCTGATGTTGAAAAGGTGGCGGCGGGATGCGAAGTCACTGAACCATTATGCTGAGAGGAGTGAAGAAGGCAGTGAGAGAGGTTTTTTGTTGTGGCACGGTGCTCTACACTGTGCATCACAGAGGGTGTTATTTGTAGGAGCAAAAAACGATGCTTTATTCAGGCAGACCCTGAATGGGCTTAATAGGCTCTGCGAAGAGGTAGAGGGGGCGACGAAACCTCCCAACCCATCGAAAAAGGCAGCAGATCTCCGTGTGGAGGTTAGAGACCCCGTTGTTGTTAGGACGAAGGGTGCCCCAAGAGTGCCAAAGAAGCATAAGGGGAGGAAGCGTAAGTGTACGAAATGCAGGCATCCAGGGCACACTAAGAGGCATTGTTGAAAGGTCATCGGGGAAGAGGAAAGTGGCGATGGAGACTCAACGTTAGGGGCTGAATTGGGTTCAGAGGCAAGCTCAAGGACACATATGGTAATGAGAATTAATTAGCTAATATTGTTTTCATTGAAGTAATTTGGTGTACGTGACATAAATTAGTCCATTTGGTTTTATATTGTAATGGATGCTGAATACAGGACACAAGACGGAGACCCATAACAAGGAACCAGATATCTAGTGGAAAAAGGCTTGTGAAGTATACAGGGGAGCAGCAGGAGACTGAAGGACCGAGTGTGACACAGGGTGCTGATATGAATTTGGGAAGTGACTCTTCGGACAATGATGAGAAGCTGAGAGAGGTAACTTTTGGGGTTTTGGTCTACTATTTTTCATTAGTTTGCAGCCACCTGCAAATGTTTTTAGAATGCATACATTGTTGCATTTATTGTGAATTAGTAACGTAGAAGTCAGGTAATTTGTAACATTCATGGAAAATAAGGCATTGTATATGATGATTATGTCATGATAGGTAGTCAAAGTTAAAACTGTCTAATACAACCTGGACACTACTGCCTATGTGCTTTGTTAGTTCAAAGCATTATTGGATCTTTGTTTAGCATTATCCTATTTTTTTGCATTATCGAATTTGTCTAACAAAACCTGAATAAAATCTTGACTTGACTTATAATATTAGAGTGTTTGAGAATTTCTTTAGCATTATCGATTTTTTTCACATGTAATGTTCTTAAGTTTGTTTTCCTATTTGTACGAGTATGTTTATTGCGTGACCTTGCTTGTTGACTATCTAAAATTTTGACCCTACCAGCTGAATTTGTGAGACTGACAGGAATTCGAAATAGTAGGACCTTTGAATCCATACTTGCTAATATTTGTTGGGTTTCAATTAACACATTTTCCCCCAATGTTTTTCCCAGATGATGACGCGAATAAGCGCTTTGAGTGACAGGCTAGTGACCAGACTTGCTCAATTTTAGGGAGCTGGTAGAGGATGGGGTAAGGCTATATGATGCAATGATTTCCTAGTGGCTAACCTTCGTTTGCCGAGTAAATTGTCTTTCTTAATGTGTGTTAATGTTTAGTAGTTTCTTTTGATTTTGTAACTTGGTGTTGAGACATGTTAATGTTGACTTTTGACTCCCCTATGGCCCACGTGTTGTGGCTGCTGGGACTATGACTCCGAGAAGTGTAATTGTAGTTTTAAGTCTTGCTGATATCTAAGTCATGTCTATGTAAAGGAAGTTGCAAACCAAACTGCTTTAGATATCCCGTGCATGATACCTCCAAATGTGGCGCTACTTCCAAATATATTATTAGTCAACGCAATTGGGGACTCCGGGCTTATGTTATTACGCTTTCGGTATAAGGGCCTGAGTTTTGGCGTAAGAGAATGGGAAGAAGCAAAGATGAACTAATCGGGGTCATATTGTTTATTTGAATTGAGTTGTTTATTGATTAATTCACAAGGAACATTTCTTTAGTTAGAAGTAAAAAATTGTAGCATGATGTGTTATGATGTATCCATTTTACACAAGTTATGTAACTAGCCTTGGTTGAATAAGGTTATAGTGTCTCTTTGTGATGATAACAACAGCATTGACGAGGTTATAAGGAAAGATGTCAACTGGCATGAAAGATAACTGCGTAGTGGATTTTGGTAGTGTCTTATATGCATACAGTGCTCACTAAAAGCACCCAAAAAATAAAAATGAAGACACATTTTCTTTTTCCTAATGTTACGGCCCATAGCTTACCCATACATCCACAAAAAAAAATGAGAAAGCTAAAGTGTTAGTGTTTTGCACTTAATGATGGCCGCAACAGAGGAAAAGAAAAGGACTTGTGGAACCTTAAAGTTTTTCGGATGGAATATGGAATAGTTCAAACAAAAAAAAAAGGCACTAGTGTGCCTCAAAAAATCATGTGGGTTTTGAGGATCCTATATGGTGACGCTGTTGCTCCGGGTTGGGCCGATGCTGGTTGCAGGTCCTTCACCCTTTGGACCGGATTGAGCTTCCATCTTGTAATTTCTAACCATCTAGGAGTTCCAAAACTTCACTGCTTTTTCTGTAACCGACTCGCCTAGCCCATTGTGAGGTCCAACTACTAGGTCAATGACTAGTTGCATTCTAGTCATCTCATCCACCGGCTGATAATTCCAAATACGATGTAACCATTATTGTATTGTATTAATCGGAGACGATGAGGAATAATGATGTATAATTAATAGCGGTGGCAACGGATATACCTCAATGTCATACTCCAACCAAAGATGAGAGTTTATCATCCACTTGCGAACCCAAACACCACAATCCATTCTGTAATGACAACAAATTAAGATGCTCAACAAACATAATACATTAAACAAGTCTGGTCCATATAAGTAAGACAAAAGGTGAGGCATTTTATGATCCAGGAGCCTGCTGGCCTGTTTGGGCCTTTTCCGGTTCAAATTCGGATATTAAGGGTGGAAAACCATCCTTGTTGTCCCAGAAACTACGGCTCCTGATCAGCACTCCGATGTAGCGAGCCTAGTTTGAAGGCAATAGGGATGCAGATCAGATGGGCAAAAGGGCTAAACAGAAAGGTTTCCAAGAGCATTGATGTTTAAGTTAGACATCACTTACCACCTCCTTCATCTGTGAGATGCGGCTGGCTGTCTCGACCTCTTCCGTGGACTTGCACGAATCTAGGTAGACAAGCTTCTTCTCCCAAATGTAACAACCCAGACCTCCCGCTAGCAAGATATTGTCCGCTTTGTGGGTTTCATACACCACCTCATGGTTTTGCCTTTGATGAGATCCTAGTCCATCAAAACGCATCTTACTAGGAAGAGGTATCCACACTCTTATAAGGAGTGTTTCATTCCCCTCTCCAACCGATGTGGGACTTACACCAAATACCCACAATCATGAGATACCAATGGTTTCCAATGTGCATTGGGACATATATCTGCGAGTGAAAACATTATTATACATCGTCGAAGGGAAATAAACATTTGACAGAGGCAGATATTGTAACACCCATAAAAGAATATTGAGAGTAAGGAAACATTTTCAGAAGATCACAGGCAAGATTCATAACAAGAAAACCAAATCACACTTTTAAAAGAATGTTCAAAACAAGGAATGTCAAAAGGGGTACAAAAGAATGGTTGGTTAAAATGTTAAAACATGTTTAGCTTGAATTCATGGGGTACAGAGTTCACAAATAAGGAAATTATTAAAATTAATGATGACAATGTTAACAAAAACCAAAAGAATACTTAACAGCGCAATAAAGTGATAATATTAATTTACAAAGGGGCAAGGTTAAAGGGAATTAATCCTTATCCTACATAAGAAAACTTCAAACAATTTTTTTTCTGTGAATGAGTAATTTTAAATTAGGGTTTGTTTACAAAATAGACAAATAATGTAATTCACATATATAAATAATATCAATAACAACATTATTAACGACGACGACGACAATAATAATAATGATGATGGTAAGATTGTATCTTAAGATTGCATACAATATAATTAGAGCTACTTTAGGAACACATGAAAATATTTGTTTTTTGTTTATTAACTTAATAATCAATTTCAAATAACTACTCTAATTTAAAATTAAAGCTAATTACATTAAGCTTCTTTGTAAGATAAAACTATGGATATAAGAACCTGAATTAATTTAAACTCAAATTTTCAAGAGTATACCTACGTACTATTCATCACAATTCATGAAAATAAAATCCTAATAATTCTATGATGATAAGGCAATAAGCAAATAAAATAAATTGAGTAGATCGCAATTGAATTCTCAAAAACTCGGGTGTTACAGATATCCATGGTAGTGGTGAAATAACATACCATCATGAGATCATCAGCTAGTCCCATGTATCTCTGCTTGATGTACTCCATTATTGGTGCACTAAGCTGATGAGGATTGAGAATCATATGCTGATACACAATGACACATATGATTACGAGATTTAGATAGATCAATTACACAACTATGTTACCAACTACATAACCTTGCAAACCTCTCTGCTGGTGTGCCTAAACTGTAGCTAATATAATGAAGCCGTGCTAGGGTTTAGGGTATTTTTAGATTAATGTTTTTTTGTAAATTTAACTCCAACAAAGGATATTTCGATGTAACCAGTAAATATTGCCCCGCTTCACCAAACCCATAGACACAAACAAGGATATACATGTTTCTATGAAGCGTACCGAGAATGTGGTGGGCAACCACCATTTTCTACCATCAGCCTTGTCACCGGTGCACATTCCAACCACCATGTTGATGACATTATCAAACAGCTCACAACCCGGCTTAAGGGACAATAGCCTTTCCCTAGTCCCATCGCAATGGCTATCTTCGACCAGCCTCTCACTGTGCAATAACATAAGGCATGATTAGTTGTATATCTCTGTTATTTAGCCCCTCTCAATTTGGACCAATATATGTCATTGATACTATCGTTCTTCACTAACCTGTCATCCATGCCCGAAGTGAAAACGTAAACAACGATAGCGAGATTATCCCCGTCGAACCTCATTCCAACAGGTGGCCTGAATGAAAGATCTAAACACAGCATACAACAAGAGAAGCCAGCACCCGAGTAAAACATACGCCGCTACGAGGCAGGCCAGGACCAACAGCAAAAACCATTGAGGTCGTACAAACTCACCGTACCGTGGGGGTTTCCTAACCCAGCATGACAAGTCCTTTGTGTGAGTAGAAGAAAAACGGAGATCCCATCTCTCGCTAGCGAATGAGGTACAGAATGGCGACATCGTCGTCAGTAAGATCAACAAATTCCAATTTCCGCTGCAGACTCTCTAGGATGGCAATCTTATGCGCCATAGTTTCTAAAACGTTGCCATGCTGACCCAGAATCGTTGTCAGGGTCTGCACCTGACCGGTGTTTGCCTTGATCGACGCCATCATCATCTCATGCCGTTTAGTCATTTCGTTACAAATACACCAATATATGCCAAGTTATTATAACTGTAACATACCAAGGTGGGCCTTTAGGGAAGAAAAATAATTTACTTAAGTAGGGTTGGAATTCAAAGAGAAAAAAAAAATTCACGAACGGTAAAATACATTCCAATAAAAAGATTGGCAAGGCCCTGGTAGTTTTCTAAAATTGGATAAGGCCCAGAGAATCAACCAAAATTGGTGGCCATCTAGTCTTCCCATTTGTCCACAAAAAAGAAACCTTACATGACAGATTGATAGGTTCTTGGGCTCAGCCCAACTTTACCCACAAGTACACTAGTAATAACAATTTTTTGGTCTATAAAAAAAAACTAGAAAACAAAAAAATAAATGGGTTGTACAAGAGGTAAATTCTTTTTCTCTAGACCTTGCAATGTGTTTCTTTTTAGTGACATACTTGTTCCGTTTGTCCTAGCCCTTTATGACGCAACAAAAGTAATTACGTGAAAAAAAAATAATCTGTTGGGCTCAAAGTGAGGCCCATTGGATCCATTCCATCAATGTTAGAAATTACCCAAAAAAATTCCCAATTATGCAAGCACCAATAAATTCCATATACAACAAACACACTCTCATGCGTTATTACTACCCTCTCACATTAAAACAAATTTAAAATGACATAATTAAATTTCTTAACATGTAGTTAGAAAATCAATAAAAAAAAAAACCATATCCAGATAGAGCCAGAAAAACAAGCATTCCGATACTTTTCAACTCGACTCTTTGTTCCTGAGAAATGCATACGTATCACGTGCAAGGCATCTAAGCAATAAAAGCATATGGCCAAATATAACACTCATGAAATATTGAAATACTTTTTGACATGAAACCCCGAACATCCGTGAGACTATCGAAACGTTTAATCCACCCCAAAAATTAACAAAAATTGGGAGGTCTCAAAAAATATTTGAAATCATCATCATAGTTCTCGCAACGGTACTAGGCAACTAAGCATTTCAACAGCGACAACGGGAAAAATTTTTCACACCTGTACAAACTTGGGTATGAGGCCCCCACAAAAAAATTATTCTTAAAACAACCCACTAGAAACCGAACACATTTTCTGAAACAATTCAAAGTGGTTACCTGTTTCAGATCAGTCAGACTCCCAGTCCCCTTGTCCTTAACTCCGCTAACCTCCTCCTCCACGATAGTCGGCAGCTCCCTTTTCGGTGGTCCAACAGACAGTAAAGGAGATCGCGTGAGCCAAGACATAAACCGAAAACAATAGATAAACATCCGAGGAATGGCAAAAAAATAAGGGGGGAGTCAGATGCATCGTAGTAATGAACCATTATCAACAACACCAAGAAGCAGGTTTCAAGCTACTATACCTCGAAGAACCTTCATATTTCCCCTTCGAAATCTCCATGCTTTTGCCCTTCACTGGTGGAGTTCTCCTTTTCCTCATCACAAAGCTTACTTTCTCTCCCCACACAATAACGGATGTTGCGTATCCAGAAAGCCTCAACTCATCATCATTTTATGAGTGAAACTTGTTACCAGGGAACCCGATCACTGGTACAGTATAACCCTGAAAATACAAGGAAACAGCCAACATGGGCCTCTGGAGCTGACCCATCCAACTTCAACCCGACTCCGAAAAGCATGAATTCATAATTACGTCTTAACCATGCAACCATTTAATAATAAATAACATAGTAAACAAAGTCTAGCCAGCAGAGATTAGGCTTAAACAAGTTCATAAGCCGTTCACCCCAAACCCAAAGCACCTATTACAATACACAGCATTACATTCCGAGAAATTTGTGATATTTTTCAATCTCCTTGTTTAGCAAAGCACACTCAAGCTCCTTTTCTCGCAAGCGCCTTGCAAGTATGTTTTCCGGAGAGCCCTGCATATCATCCATTTGTTGCTACAACACACACATTCGCCTATAGTTGAAGTCGTAGATACTCTGGTCTGTCCGCGTGAGCAAAATGTCAAGAATGGCGTAGGAAGCATCGTCCCTTGCGCTTGCCTCATTAGGGGAGAAACATCCCCTTGTCTCCAAATTCACACCCTACTCTTTGCACACTAGGCTAACCAGGAATCTGTAGTGCTTATCTCCTGCTTCAGAGTAGTATTCGCGCTTCTCAAACAGTGGAGACCCAAGACTAAGCTTCGTGCGCACACGTACTAAATACAGCTCCATGTCTTCTTCGAGCACAAAGCCCAAGCCCTGCGTCTCCGGGACACTTTCCGCTTTTGTTCCCAATCAATACGAATGCGTTAGAGGCTTTCAAAGGAATAAAAAAGACAGAGCATTAACATATACAACACAAAGCAACGTCATTTGGCCACTTTTCACATCTTTACCTGCTGCGCTAAACACAGGGGACGTTGCAGTCTGCTTTTGCTTTCCTGCGACATGCTCCGTGGTCCCGGAAGAAGATCCAACTCTGAGCTTCGATAGTTGGGGAGCCAAATTCTCCACGCTCTTCATCGAAGCTTGCCTTCTCCTACCGTCGGGACCCTTCTGCATATATTCCACAGCATCCTCCAGCCGTTTAAATCCTTTGAATTGTGCACTTGGATATCCATGGACTTGTTCGTCACAATCCACCCATGTAGTGTAAATCCCTGGGATCCTACCAACCCTAACAGCATAGTGGCTATATTTGTTACAATCCATATCCTCACTCTAACCCTAAATTCCCAACACAGAGTATCACCCCTGTTTTCTTTGTGCCGTACTTGGCGACTGTGATAAACAAGACTAACAAACCCAAACAACACCTTATTATATACGATGCAAACTAACAATTTATTTCTGCATTTATTATTGCTCCTACCTATTAATTTTCCAACATAAATATCATGGAACCACCTTTCACATATTTATTTACCTCGTTGGGCCCACATAGCATTTCAATTCCACTATTTGGTAGTCTTCCCTCCACGTTGTGCAACATTTCAATTTCATTTTCATTTTGGCATTTTCCCGCGAGATGACTAAGTTACGTTTACACTATCATTTCTCCAATTTAAAGACCCCATCCACACAATTCTAATATAGATAACCATTTTCTAAATGTTTTAATTTTCATTATTATCATGTTTAGCAATGGAGAAAAACTTTGATCACGTGGACCCTAGCCCCAACAACATGTTTCGGTCAAGTAAAATAAGATTCTCCTTCGCCTAACCTTGCTGTAAAAAAGGAACAAATCTCTGTCACCGACGAGACATATCCCTGGATAAACTTCGTTTTACCCAATGGATAAACCTTTTAACCACATCCGGCCGTAATTTCCTATTAGATACAACTGAATCCATCTTAATTATAGCACTTGCCACAATATAAAATTACTTAGTGGCCCTAGGGTTTACTTCTTTCATATAATAAACCCAATCGTGCAATTTTCATATTTTTTTATAATTACCACTTTCACCATTGTAAATTTCAATTTATGTAAATACCCACCAAACCCTAAACCCTACTACAACGAGTGAACTTGGGCATGGGTAGTCCAATTACCCGATCAAGACCAAACCAATCCAATTTTATGGGTTCTATATCCGACGGGGAATCAAGTACAACGGAAGTCACCCCGAACCAACCCAACCTTAATCCAATTTTAAAATGATTTATTTTTAATTAAATTATAAAATTTTATATTTATACGGTTGTTGAGGGATTTTAAATAAAATTTTTGTATGTTTATTTTTTACATTAATTGTATTTAAAATTTAAAATTTCAAATCTTAATTTTATCTTATCTTAATCTTAATCTTATCACAATTAATCCTATAAATTTCAATTAGAATACTCATTAGAATTTTTATTTTTATATTATTTTTAATTGTGATATTTTAAAATTATAAACATCCATGTTAATGAATTTAAAATTCATCGGAAGTACTCATTAAAATTTCTATTTTTTTAATTAGTTTAGTTTTTTTTCTACCTTTAATGTGTTTAGCATCGGACTTTTATCATTTTATTTTTATGAAACACCTTCATTTTTACTTTGAGCGTTATTATTAGTTCCTTTCTTTCCTTTTTCTTTTAATTTCATTTTCTTTTTTCTATAAAGTCGGTACTATATAATATCATGAATATTAATAGGGTGGTCGCAATATATGGTTAATAAATAATTTGTGGCATGACTATTATTTTATTTACTGTCTGCTTAGGTTAAAATAATTGTATCTATCAAGAAATGCTACTTATAAGAAAAATATTAATAAATTTAAAATTCAATTAAAATGAAGTCTCTTAATGAATTTAAAATACAATTGAAAGTGCTTTATCAGAATTTCTATTTTTTTAATTATCTTTAATTGGTGATATTTTAAAGTTGTAAACATACATACTAATGAATTTAAAATCCAATTGAACATGCTCATAATATTTTTTATTTAATTGTAATAGTTTACTAAAGCAATTTTAATGTGAATTTGACATTTAAAATTAACTCAAATAATATACATAAGCATATCTTAGTCGAATTAGAAAAGAGAGAGCAAGGGAGGGAGAGCAAGAGAGTTAGAGAGAGATATATAACAATAGAGGGAAAGAGAAGAAGAGAGAGATGGGGAAAAAGAAAGAGGAGAGAGATATAAGGATATGAAGACTGGGAGAGGGAGGGTGAGAGAAAGAAAGGGAGAGAAGGAGGAAGCAAGATAGGGAGGGAGTGGGCGAGAGATATAAGGAGAGTGGGATATAGGAAAAGAGAGAGAAAGAGTGATAGAAAAAGAGGGAGAGAGAGATAGAAAGAGAGGGAGAGAGAGATAGGAAAGAGGGAGGTAGAGAGAGACAAGGAAAGATAGAGGGAGAGAGAATAAGATAGGGAGGGAGATAGCGAAAGAGGGGAGAGAGAGGGAGAGGGAGAGAGAAAGAGAAAGATAAGAAGAGAGGGACAGAAGGAGAGAGCGATAGGGAAAGAGAGAGAGATGGAGTAAGAGATAAAGAAAGAGAGAGAGTGATAATGAGAGAGGGGGGAGATGGATAAAGAGAGAGAGAGCGAGGGTGAGAGAAAAACATAGAGAAAAGGAGAAAGAAGAGGAGGAAGAGAGAGAGAGGAAGGGAATGGGGGGAGAGAGAGAGGGAGAGGGGTAGGGAGTAGGGGAGAGAGGGTGAGAGAAACATAAGAAAGTAGAGAGAGAAAGATAGAAAGAAGGAGAGGGAGGGAGAGACAGAGAGAACGAGGGTGAGAGAAAAAATGGAGAGAGAGAGGGAATGGGGGAGAGATAGAAGAAGATAGGGAGAAAGAGGGAGATAGGAAAAGAGAGAAAGGGGAGAGCGAGAACGAGAGAGATAGAAAGAGGGGGAAAGAAAGAGAGAGAGCGAGGGAGGGAGAGATGAGGAGAGAGATAGAAAGAGAGGAAGAGAGACGAAGAGAGAGAGATAGGGAAATAAAGAGAGGGAGAGGAAGAGAGAGGGATGTAGCGAGGGTGCGAGATGTATAGAAATAGAGACAGATAATGAGAAGGAGAGGGAGAGAGCGATCATATATTTTGTATTTGGGCTCATTGGTGGAAACTTCAGGTTTAGGGATAAAGTTGTGGTAAATTTTTACCAATGTACTGACATAAGAGGTCTTCGATAATCATTTATCTCACAATATTGATTTAGCTTTGTCGGTTTGGACAAACTCAATGCATTATTATTTGATGGCACTTACTTATTAGTGGATAACTTATTTCTTACAAATCACTATATCTAATTTATTACATTGAATAAATTAGAATACAAACACGGGTTAAATACAAGTAAGATGATATTTCGGAATAAAAATAAGATTTATTAATTTCAAATTAAAAATTACAACCATTAAAAATAAGATTTATTAATTTCAAATTAAAAATTACAACCATTCAAATTAAATACTGGAAAGAATATAAATTTTACCATAAAAAGTTTTTGGATTTTAAATATAAAATTTAAAATATTACATTTATAAAATGAAAGAAAAAAATTTAGGAGAAAATTTTATCATTAAAATTGAAAGGAAAAAAAAATTGGAAGAAAATATTGCTATTAATTAAAAAATGTTTGGATTTTTATTATACCTAATATGTGCACGGCTAAATTTCTTATCAAATTATATGTTAATTAATTTACAATTGTTTAATTTACTTAGTTGATCTAAAAATGTTATGATTTTGTGATTCAAAAGTGATTTATAATTTTAATTTTTTTTATAGAAAAAAGTAACATTATTTTTAATTTGGTTTTTGTACAAGGTGTATGTAGAACACAAGATGTAATATGTCTATCACTAACGTTAAATATTTTAGTCATTCAAATAATATCATAAAAAAATTAAAATAGATATACATATCGATTCTGTACTCCGCACGTTGCGCCGGGAGTACTCTAGTTTATTTATTAACAAGTAAAACAAATCACATATTACTTGCAATCTTTTTTATTTTTTTGGTTTACATATTACTTGCAATCAACTACAGAACCTAAGTCATTTGACCCGAATGTGAAAAAAAATTTAGGCCCACTCTACCAAACAGTTGTCCCATTTTCCCAATAAAGCCCACATCCATTAATTGTCATTACTACAAAGTCATTACCCCATCATTAAGCTCACAATACCCGACATTGAGCCTGCCACACCTGCAACAAAGCAGTCAACCACTTCCTTCTCTTTCCGCACAGCAACACCCGTCTCTAATCCAACAACGAAAGCAACGTTCCTCACATGATGAGGCAGATTCCTTTCCTCATCAAAGTTCTCACCTACTGTTAGTTCATCTCAACCCTTTTTAATATCTTACCTTTTGTTTCATGTTGATTTATCATATCTCACAAATCTATATAAAACAGCATGAAGTCTTGCCATTTTCTTGAGATGCTACTATATATGGTTAAGAAGTGCCTAAACTATGTTAGGCCTTTTTTGCAAACTATGTAGCAGTTTCATAGTAGTCCTTACGGGAGAGGAATTACAAGTATAAAAATATCTAGCTAAAACGTAATTACCCAAAAAAAAAATCAATGAAAAACACTCTGTCTATTGTGTGTCTTTCCTTTGCAGTCTTCAAAACCAAAATGCCAAAATCCTCAAAGTTAGTTCCTTTCTTACTCTGACCCCCATTTTCTATAGTGGGTATCTTCCCATTTTCCCATTCTTGGTTTTGGGTATAATTTTTGAAGATTCTTGTACTAATACCCATATGTAGATGTTAGCTGATTCAGCTGAGCGTAGACTAAGAGGTGTACCCACTCATGGTGGACGCTATGTTCAATACAACATCTTTGAGGTTTCTACAAAGTATGCCCCTCCTATTCTCCCTATTGGAAGAGGTGCTTATGGTATTGCTTGGTGAGTAAGCGAAAAAAAAATCTTTCTTTTTTAAGTTCAATTCAATTTTCTTTTTTCCTTCTGTTTTTGTGTTATTTTTTGGAAGGGGTAGTTCTTATATCTGCGGTGTGTTTTTAACTTGCATCTTCTTTTTTTGGAACATGTTATCTTTAAAGACTAATCAAACATGTTTTAAGTTTGTTAATTTAGATTTGGAAATGTAAGATAACTGGGTGGTTGATTGTTTTATTTGTTGGATTTCTTGTCATTTTAGTGTAGTGAAGTTGATGTTAGGCATGAATGAGAATATCTGTTTGTTGAATGTTGATTTAGAGATTTGAACTTTAAAAAAAGGAAGGCAATGAATTTGGGTTTTTTGCTATGATGAATACCATTCAGAAATTAGGTGTGCTTGTGTGCATACAATCCATTGCTCTGTCTACAAAGTAGATGATATGTACTGATTTTGCTGCCAATGGCTACTTTGGTATGTAGATGTCTATCTACAAAGTTGTTGACTGCTTAATCTTTATCCATTGCTCTGTCTACTTGGGAGGTAATGGTTCCAAGCATGTGTAGTGGCAGTATTGATAGAAAAGCTAATGAATTGAATTTATTGATCATAGTTATTTGGGTGCTTTGCTAGAATTATTCTATAGCTTGAATGCTATATTAAAATTAATTGAAAGTTGTAGCACTTTGCATGTTGCATTGCATTTCTTTTAAACTTATTGATCTTTATAACACCTAGGGGTGAGCAAAAAAACTGAATAAACTGAACTGAATTGAAACTGTTTTATAAAAATTGGTTTTTTAAGTAAAATAATCAAACTAAAACCATAGTTTTTTATAGAAACCAATTTATTTAAAACCAGTTTTTTATAGTTTGGTTTGGTTTAAAACAAAAAAAAACTGATTCTCTTATAACCAAAAAGCCCAAAAACTAAAAAACCAATTCATTCAAAATCCCAAATTGATGGAAAAACCCTAGCACTCCTCTTCCATGTAACCAGCGCTTACCACCTGCCACTTCCGCCGTTGCCGTCGCGCGCCGTCACCGCCGTTGACGGGCCACCACTGTTGCTGCTGGTGCTAAAGCTCGCCTTCGAAGAAGAAGGTCGTCGGAAACTGCTGCTTTTCCGAAACACCGTTGCTACCTCTCTGCTCTTCTCTATCCGGCTTCTTTGACTGCTAGCTTGAAATGTCATTGGAGTTTACATCCTTGCAGCATCTCCTTGCCTCTGTTCTGGTCTGGGTTCTTCCTTCCTTGTTCTTTCCTTTGCTCTTTTCATTGTTCAATTTATTTATTGTACTTCACATGATATTTATTTGTGCTCTTTTCTTTGCCGCATATCCTTGTCTCTGTTGCTTGATTGGTAACTAATTAGAGGATAATGTGGATTGTGTTTGTTTCATTAAATAATAGCTTCTTGGTACTGCAAGTAGATGTTGCTTTTCTTTGAAAAGCCATTAAGAAAATTGGTGTAGCATAGCATTACCTTTACTCTCCCAGCATCTTTTTCCCTTTTAATTCCCTTTTCTTCATGTTGCATATAAGGTGTTTGATTAATGTTCTCACATATCTGCACCCATTTTTATTGAATAGTTCGCATCTTATGTATTCCTCTTCAATCTACTGTCCTCCAATTGTTTCAGATAATTAATGAACTGTGCCAGATGTCTCCGCCTTTTTTTATTGTTTGATGGGTCATTATGGGATTTTCTCATAACAAGAAAAGAAGCAATGTTTGTTTGAATGTTGTGTGCAAATTCATGATTGTAGGAGGCTGAAGGATGTCATAAACATCTATTGCTCTGATTATTGAATGCTGTTGGTTTTAATTGATCATTATTTATATGTGGTAACAAAAGAATTGGATGAAACTACTGTTTGAATGAAGTAACCACATGAAAATTTCCCTACATGCCATACGGTGTTAAAGTATCATTAATTCATTATGGTGATATTGGTAAACCTACTGAAATTCTCTCTATGAAACCACTACCACTGTGTTTGAAGTTACTTATGTTGGTCTCAGCAAGAATTATCTTGTCTCTACCATTAGGTTGGATTTGATTGCTGGCCCTGTTTGGCGAAAGCCATATAATGTAGCAATTAAGCATTTTGTTCATAAAAGGTTATATATGTTTTCAGTTATGAGCTATAGACTCGCTACATGTTTAATTTGGACCATAATCACAATAATTAATCAGCTATTAGGTAAGGTAATCAACACCAGCAACTAATTACACTATGCTCTTGAATTGAATGTTGTCTGATCTTGTATTCATAAAACATAACATGTGTTATGTTGTCTGATCTTGTATTCATAAAACATAACAGGGGAGAGTGTGTGTTTTGCTTTATGATGTTAGTTGTATTTGTTGTCAATAAGGATATGAATTTATGAGTTACCTTTTAACATTTGCTCATTTTCATTTTAGGTTTGTTGCTTGTATTGAAAATGTCAGAGGTAGAAGAACATTCAAATCCCACCGCTCCTCCTGTTAATCCCTCATTACCTCCTCAACCTGGTACATCTTTTGGGCATAAGAATCGATCTCATATATGGGAGCATTTCACTCCAATTGATGGTGTAGAGAAGTATGCGAGATGCAAAAATTGCGATGGTCAAATAAAATATGCGGGTGGAACAAGTGCTATGCGGCAACATTGGAAGCGATGCTTTGACTTGGACAATGAACAAAGAAAGAGACAAAGGATCGAAGGGGGATCAAGTGGTCTTATATCGTCACCGAGTGTTACCAAGTTTGACCCAGCAGTAACTCGTAGTATCCTCATTGAGATGTTTGCTACTGAAGATCTACCTTTTAGATTTGTAGAAAGAAATGTGTTTCAAAGGCTCTTACTTAGCATGCAACCCAAGTTTAAAATCCCTTTGCGTTTTACAGTGGCTCGTGATGTACTTTCTCTTTACGATATAGAGAAAGTGAAGTTACAAAAATACTTAGCATTCAACCTATTTAATGTTGGAGGTAGCATTGAAGCTTCGAGCGGCATTTGAGTTGCTAGAGTTACAAGATGATAAGTATAAAAATGAATTGAACAAATCTCATGGTTTGCCGATGGATAATGATTGGGCTTATGTGAAATCAATTCTCCCATTTCTGAAGATATTTTATGATACTACAATGCGCATTTCTGGGAGTTTGTATGTTACTAGTAATAAATACATGAAAGAAGTCTTTAGTATCGGAAGAAAAATCAAGTTGC
>JASCZI010000216.1:3697-18540 GCA_036250425.1 Stylosanthes scabra
TAGGACATCGAGAGCTTCGCGTAGCCGCAAACCGTGCGTCAATCGGAGCTCTGGATCAAAAGTTATCGCGTCCGGAAGTTGGCGCAGAGTGAGAAAATTGCAACTCTCAATCAATTCTCTCTCAACTCTCTCTCACTCTCAACGTGCAAAATGAAAGGAATTGGGGTCGCTCCTTCCTTTTATAGCCACTTAATGAGTGGCGAAATTGTAATTTCGCGGTTTGGTCCGTTCCGGGCCAAACTTTTAACGAAGGTGTTCGTACTCGCGTTCTAAATATTTTTGTGAGCACTTCCATGTACTCAATTCCATTTTATTTTATACCCGACGGCGCTAAGCTGGTATTGTCATCTTAGCTGACGGTACGGGGTTTACAAGGAAGAATCGATTCTGAGGGCTTTTCGAACGTTAAATTTGAAATCTGTGTGAAAACGAATCGGTTTAGGGACCAATCGAGTCGACTCAATCCTAGGCAATTCATGAGATTTTGAAGATGGAGTTGACTCGGAGCCCTGTCGAATCGATTCAAGAGACAACTTTTAAAATCCTTTAAGTTCTGTGAAAATACGAATCGATTCAACACATCTCCGACTCGACTCGATTGAAAACCAAATAATTTTATTTAAGTCCACGAGGATAGAGTCGATTCCAATCAGTCACAAATTGATTTAAGGTGGAGGGCTTTGGTCCCTGTGCAAATACGAATCGGTTCACCCCTCAGGCGAATCGACTCGATCTTCACAAGATCCTCAAATTCGTTCCAAAAAGGCTCAGCGAATCGACTCGGCTACTACCTGAATCGATTTGCTGAGCTAAAAACGTGTGATTTCTAAAATCAGTTTCAAAACCAACTTTGCACCAAGGATCAAGGCTCATCCCTTTCAAAAACCACTTTCTTTTAAATCTCTACCTCTTCTAAAATCCCTCATTTCATTGAAAACCATTTCGATCATCAAAACATCCACAATCCTTTCATTATCTCGCTCCACGGGCCTCATTCATGTAATTTCCATCTCATGTATAACCCTCAATTTTCCGAAACATGGTTTGGCACAAGGCCACAATCACAATCAACCATACATGCATATTCATTATTGTATCAATAACAAGCATTCACACAGTCACATAGCCATCCAAAATCATTCCTCCTAACATATTCATCAAATTCCATCATTCCTATTTGTTATCCTAGGTGCAACTAACCTAGGCAATCATACTAGCTTAAACAATGTAAGCTTGAATCTAAATCATACCTGGATGCCAAGCTCAATGTATACACGTGATCCTTGGTCGCGCCATCGAGTATCGAAGCACAATCAACCTTTGTTCTCATGCTCAACCACTTATTCCATCCTCCAATTCTCTAAGTTTCCTAGCATCTACAACATACTCACACAACATACAACAATACAATACAATCAACCATTATCCCACTAATTAGAACTAAGGACTAGGGTTGGAAACGTCTCACTGGAGATACCCAAGCTTGTGGGCATCGATCACCAAGCTTCAAGATGCACTAAATCACCACCTAAGTAATAGAACTCGGAAACCTGCATGGTGGTTAGACCATTTTCGAGCAAAATCTTGGGTAAGGAAAACGAGATAGAGAATGGCTTACCCATGCGATGCATGTTAGATGAACGTGAAGAGGACGACAAGAGCTTCGCGTAGCCACAAACTGTGCGTCAATCGAAGCTCTGGATCAAAAGTTATCGCGATTGGAAGTTGGTGTGGGTGGTGGAAGAATTTATACAAATCAATTCTCCAACCAGCTCTTGCTCAGCTTTCTCTCATGTTTGATCGAGAGTGAAGAAGCAAATGGGCTGAATATTGTGTGTGTGTCCCTTATATAGCCACTAACGAGTGGCGGTTTTGTAATTTCGTGGTTTGGTCCATTTCGGGCCAAACTTTTAGCGAAGGTGTTCGGGTTCGCGTCCTAAATGTTATTTACTTCACTAACGTGTGATTTTTTCCAACTCCCAATTGTACTCCATAATACTCAATTTAGGTTGTTGCGGCCGTGGTTAAAAATACGGGGCTCACATTAGGTAAATAAATACATTAGTATACAATCTTGAAATATACACTTTATAGGAACATGAACATATATTCTATAAAATTAAAGAAACGTAAAATTATTAAAGCTTTGTCTAAACATGACTGCAGCTTCAATGTCAGGGTTAATCATTAGTGAAGTTGTGTAGTTTGTGTTGGATATGGTCATGGATCCTTCATATAAAGACAAAAAATAATACGGTGACTGTCTTTGATTTCATTACTTAAATAATAGAAGTAATTAATATATAATTAGGTAAGGCAATTATGGTTTCTGTTAACATGAAGCAATCTGATTAATGCAGAATAAATTGTCATAATTTAATTGTTACCATTATACATCTTCATTTTGGCAAATTGCAGGACAATTATATACTCGCTCGCTCGCAGGAGATTCTTCCATATAGTCTATTAACTTCTGGGCATAGCTTTGCCAAAGAGTGCAAGAGATCTTTTCACCTTCTCTGTAGAGCATGTAATTGATAAATATTATTGTCTGGTATATATATGTAACTCTCTGTATGTATATATTGTATCTTATTTTCTATGTAATTAAGAAGAGTATTCATAGAGAGTCATAAGTTGATACTAACGTCATGTTATCCAGCACAATTCCAATGAAGAAGGATTGTTTTTGGTTCTTTGTGAATTTTGTCAATTCTCCCTTTGCAACAAGGAGTCCAATATAATCTGCATGTTATGGAATTTGACTTAGTTGAGTCGTGATTTTTCTTAATGGCAAAAATGGAACTATTAATTAAAAGGTGAAGCAATGTACAATTATAAATTTGCTACATCGTGAAAAAATGTGAGATTTTTTATCCTGGATCATATATGTCAGATAATTTAAGGTTTTACCAACGAGGTGACCATCATCCCGAGTTTCTGCTAATATCTTAGATGTTGGAGTAAACTGAAATGACTCAAGAGGAATAGTAGCGTCCTCTATATGATAAACCCTTGTTTCTTTTTTGAAAATTAGTCGATATGCATGTGTGGTTGGTTTGAACTTGATATCATTTGATACAATGGCGACATTCGAGATAACATATGCTTTTCCTTCATTCAGGAGGCTTTCAAACAAACGAACGTGATTTGGTCTCACCATGGCATTTATCCTGCTTCCCTGTTTGAGCGAAAATAAAGAAAACTTTGTTGTGACTTGTTTTGATTCACCAGACACATGAAAGTGCAAAATATTGTAAATTATGAAGATTTGATTTTCCATTTAATATCTATATGTAAATCCAAATGAGGGAATAAGATTTAGCGACAGAAATGAATGACTTTTTATAAGATACACTAACCTCACTGTCTATGAAGACAAGCGCGCTCTAGAGAAGCTTTGTATTTTTTGTCAACCACCGAAGGGACCTTCCAAAGACGGACTAGACGCATCTTTAGGTTCCGTATTTTGTTAGAACTTGAGCCGCAGACGTTGCTAATGGTGTCTATCACAGAATTTTTATTCATGTCATTCATATTATTAGGGTATGAAATGATGGCACGAGAGAGAATTTGAGAAGAAAAAAGATTTTCGATACTGTAGGTTTTGTATCCTAATGTAATCTATATCAGGATGGAATACTAAAAGTGAATGCAAAGGGTTCATTTTATAATAAAATGTTGATGACAAGAAAAACTAACTTAACAAGTACCTGCAATTAATCATCTAAAATAGATTTGCATTCAATCTTTTAAAAAATAGGTGATATTAAAGGTGTTCATTTGTTTATAACAATGGATCGATAATTTATAATTGAGTGGCAGTATTAAATATATTAGTTTTATAATTAAATTTTTCAAAGTCAATATAGAATAAAAATTATATATATATATATATATATATGTGGTATTTCTTATTTATTTTATATATCATATATAGATAAGTACTATTTATGCCCAAAAGGTTTATGCCAAAAATTCTCTTTGTCATAATCATTTTTTTTTCCTTAAAGTTGCCACAAAAGTTTTAAAAACACATTAAAAAGATCAAAAATAAATTTTTTTGACGAAAATACCCATGCCTCTTTTTTTTATAGTTCAACAAAAACAAAAAGAAGTAGCCAATGTGTCCAAACAAAAACAAAAGAGTTATCCACTTATTCTTCAAATCCTTTTTAATACTCATCCCTCTTTGTGAATGTTTTCTTTTCTTTCTTCAATTTCACAACAAAATTAATCCAAATTCATCTATCATTTTAGCTGTAAGGAACATATTATGTATCTAACTTAATTTGATTTTATCATAATACAATTAGTTTCAATTTATACTATTATTCTTTAATTTTATTAAAATACCTACTACCCAAATTGCCAAATTTTCAAACCCTAATTCTAACCTAACTTTCCCAAATTGGTGAAGACACAACAAATCCTAATCTAACACCATACACACACACGCAGAAATGGAGACAAAGAAGGAGTGAGGGAGCAGAAGGGATAATGGCGCCAGCGATGGAAGACCGCACCACCATCGCCGAGAACAAAGAGAGGGGATCGAAGAGAGAGAGACACGGTTTGAGGGAAGCTTCTTCCGCCACTGTTGGAGGCGACGCCATTATTGTCGGAACTCGTCTCTGCGCCAGGAACCGCCGTCACTGGTGTTAGCTGGAGCCATGATGCTCTTGGTTTTGGTGTGAAAAATCTGTGCTTTAAGGCTTGTGATGAGTGGAGAAGTCTGTTTCTGGGATTTGTTGGGAGAAAAAGAAGCCCTCTTGATTGAAGAACAGCTTCCATGGTGTTTCTCTCTCTGGATCACACAGAAATCAAACAAAAACTACAACCCCAAGAGAAGAACATGGAGAGAGAGAAGGAGTAGATTATTCTTCTGAAAAAGTGAAAGAACAGAGACAAATATGATGGTGTGTGAATATGATATGATCTGAGAGAAGAAAAAGAAAAACAAAGCCTTCAAAGTTCAAAGAATCCCCTGAGCCACCACCACTGCCACTGGTTCGCTGCTACATGCTTATTTTGTTTGATGTGGGTGTGTGTTTGAGTAATAAAATTTTGTTGTGCATTAGAATTAATTCTGGTATGGAATGTGATTAATTTTATTGTGAAATACTACCCCCTTACTGTTATATATAATTAATATCAATTTAGGTAATAAAATTTTTATTTTCCTTAAATAATTTAAATTTTAATTATTAAAGTAAATACACAAAGAAAAATAAAATAACTAACTATATTAATAAACAACTATCAGGGGGCAAAATAGTCAATATGTCTTTTTTATTCATAATGAAAACTTTTGTGGCAACTTTGAGAGAAAAAAAACGATTGTGACAAAGAGAATTTTTGGCTCAAACCTTTTGGGCATAAATAGTACTTATTCCTATATATATATATATATATATATATATATATATATAATTGTATGGTATTTAAAATTTTAAATTTGTACAAGGATATAGGTTATGTTAATATTGTAAATTTTATATTGTATATTAATGTAGAATAATATAAATATATATGTAGATGAATATAAAAGACTTAATATAAAATAATTACGGTAGGTTCATTTTCACCCATGTCATGTTCTAAGCATTGTATGTATTATGTATATTTATAACTTATTAAGAAGACAACCACATTGCAGGTTGGATTATTAATCTCAAATTATTCAAGTCTTTGACCGTTGACCTGTAAATGAACTTGAAGAGGGGAACGACACAAAGAGCTGGGTTATCTAAAAAAATGTTATGTTCAAAAAATCAAAATAGATAATTTCTATCAAAAGAAAAAATAAATAAATGACTATATACATTATACTTTATATATGTGAAAAATCCTTGGCGTGACAGAATGATATAGCATATTTATCTAATTTGTTAACTTTTAACACTTTAATTTAAATAAAATATCAAATTGTTTTGAATAAGAGGTTGGAATAAACATGAGTTTTTACTTGAGATAAAAAAAACGGAATAAAGAGAAGAAGAATCGTTAAGGATATATTATATGTGCAGCTATTTATAGAATTTGGTAATACATGCCAACCAGTTATTTTGAAATATATTGTTTTAAATTTATTATATACAGTAATCAAATAATTTTGGCGCATGAATTATTTTCTGTCGGTTTTATTCGTACACAGTGGTTTATTTTATTTTGTTGGATTTTTTGGCACTATTTATTTGATTCAATTTATAAGCACTAAAAAAGTTGTTTTGTATTGTTTAATATTTATTATGATCAATTAATGTGTAAGCTAACTATCTATTAATACTTACATGTTTTCAAGGTCGGAGTGTGGTTATGGTGAAAGGAATCAGTGGTCTCCACCATTTTTGAAATCTTTACAAAAAAATATAAAAAATTGAATAAAAATTAAAAAAAAAAATGAAATTTAGCAACTACCGGAATTTATATTTTGTCTTCTTTTGTAAAAAAATTTTCAAAGATTATTATTTAGTTTGTTTGAGATGTGTTGGATTAGAAATTGATAGAATCTTAGTATTAGATGATCGTTGTTGTAATATTTGTTTATCATTGTTGATTAGTAAATGATTGTTGTGCATGTTTGAATGAGATTGTGATTAAAAGATTTGGTTATTCATTATAACTATGTTTTCCGAAAATTTCTATTCAAGTGTTTGATAAAAATGCTGACGACAATTTTAATGTTGTTTTTGATCAAATTTTTGCTTATGTTTGTTTGTTTTATTATGTCTAAGTTCGATAAAAACCCTGATTGACATTTGAATTTGTTTAATTAACAATGATAATTTGTTTCACTATATATTAATAATAAATATATAACTTATGAAACATATTTATATAGAATTTTTTTATAAGAGCGGTGTTTCATTAGTTTATATTATAAATTTGATACGACCTCTTGTATATATATATTTTTTTACATGATCATATTGCTTTTTATATTATTTATTACATGATACCTAAGAAATAATTTTTCACAACTTTTTGAAAATAACCATGTGCATATTACAAAGTTTTATAATAAAATAAAAGACCATATACATTCAATACATGTGTTTTACATACATGAAAATACCTTGGCGTGATAGCATGATAAAGCGTATTTAACTAATTTTTTAATTCTTAACACTTTAATTTAAATAAAAAATCAAGTTGTCTTGAATATGAGATTGAAATAAAGATGAGTTTTTATTTGAGATGAAAAAACGGCATAAACAGAGGAATAATCATTAAGGATATTTTATATGTGTAGCCACTTATAGAATTTGGTATTACATGACAGCCAATTATTTTTAAATATATTGTTTCAAATTTACCATACACAGTATTTAAATAATTTTGTGGTGCAAATTATTTTCTGTCGATTTTATTCATATACACTTAGTTTATTTTATTATGTTGAAATTTTCTTTGATGACTATTTATTTGATTCAATTTATAAGCAGTGTTAATTTGTTCTTTATTGTTTAATACTTAAATGTTTTGAGGGGCGGAGTGTGGTTGTGGTAAAATGAATCAATGATCCCCACCAGCTTTGAAATTTTTTCAATAGATATGTAAACATAAAATAAAAATCAATAAAAAATATAAAATAAAATTGAACAACTCTCAGCATTTATATTTGTCTTCTTTTCTAAAAACTTCATAAAAATTTATTATTTCATTCCTTTGAGATTTGTTAGGATTAAAAATCGTTATAATCTTAGGATTAGATCACCGTTGTTGTGATATTTATTTAGCATTACTGATTAATTTATCATTGTTGTGCATATTTGCATGGGACTGGCATTACATGACTTGGTTATTCATTATAATCTTGTTTTCAAAAAATTTCAAGAGAAGTGTTTGTAAAAAATCCTGTATGTAATTTTAATTTTGTTTTTTATCAAATCTTTGCATATGTTTATTTGTTTCACTATGCGTAAATTCGATAAAAATTGTCAATGAAATTTATATTACATTAAAGATATTAAGTAAAACAATTATCTAATGATAATATTACATTGAAGATATTTATATAACTTATAATTTTTTGACCTAACAATTATTATTGTTCGAAAATTGGAATAACTTACAATCTTATTGTATTAATTAAATCGGTGGCAAATGTAAATCTTATGTAGTATTTAAGTATTATATGTTTAAAATTATTTAACGCGTAACGTGATTAATGACATTTGATTGGAGGAAATCAAAATGATAACGTCATAAACAGCATGTGGATAGTTATAGTAGGTTACCATTAGTCCTGACATATTTTACAAGAGCTTAACACAGAAAATTAGACATTACAGAAAACACATTAAAACAACAATAAGATACTAAACCATACTGATAATAGACAAAACATAGTGGTAAGAAAATGTTGGGCTCTTTGATGGCATCCGTGGTAAGATACTACAGTAATTCGAAGTTTATTTGTTAATAACCCGGTAATAGAGATGGTCTGGGTATTTTGGATCATATGAAATCCTCAAGACATCTCCCAGTTTCAAGTCATTAGAATCCACAAATGCTTTCCATCCTTTCCCAGAATACCGTATTTTCGTTTTTAATTCTTGTTACGAAGACGAGTAATAAACTCCCTATTTTAGTCATCAACAATAGTTACAAGATATGGTCGGTGGGTAAAGGCAATGTGACGAAGCTCACATGGGATATTCTGCATTTAAGATTTTATCATCATGAACCCAGAGTATTAAAATATATAATGACTATCTATAATAAAGGTGAATATTAATATAAGAAAAAAATTTATAGTTTGTAATTTATAAACATTATACTTGTAAAGAAAAATTAAGAGCTCGCCAGTGCATATTGGAAAATCTGGTAAAGGCAAACTAGTTTGTCAATGTAGTAAATGCCGTCTTCAACGTACATTACATATCTACCTAATCCCCTGCTTGACGACATTGGGCATCGCTTCCTTGCCTCTGCCACAGCTTGCATTTTTTTCTTGGATTAATGAGTCGGCGTGGTCATCCTTTTCTTCTTTGGATAGGTTCTTCAAGGGTGGGCTGACATCCTCAACAGCGGTGTGAATGAGAGTATTTTGATGGTTTGAGTTAATGGCCAACGTGGTAGAAGGTTGAGACATCTCGCGAAGATTATTGGTTTCATTCGATGATATTATAATAGATGGTTCAACAATGGGACCTAACTGAAAAGCCGCTGGATCAAGGTGTGTATGTATGGGTGAGCAATTACTCATCATGTGAGGTATAAGTTCATCTTCTCCACATGGAGTGATTTTGTATCGGAAAAAGCAACCGCCGTAGTAAGTAGCTAAAATAAGGGCATCACCATTGATGTTATGGTGTGAAAGCATTTCCGTATATCCTTGATATAAATAACCCATTTCAGGTAGCATCCAAAGAGAAAGCGAGAATGGATGACCGCATTCATCAAGAAAAACAACGTTTGGATGCAGATTACTCATGTATATAAGGTAGAACGTTGTTGGGAGAAGAAGATATTCCTGTGTTGTCCATTAGAACATTCACACGTGAGAAATACAACAAGTGAATTACATTTAGTAATTATTTGACATGCAAAGGAGTTTCATAAAAAGAGAATCACAAGGTAGTGCTTTGGAGCCGACATGCTACAAAACCAGAGGTGACAAAGGCTGATTTATTAATCTATTTTTAGATGATCTTCATAAATTATGGTAGAAGAAGAATGAGTAGAGTAATAAGATTAAAAGAGTTTTGGTGGCATGCACATTACCTTTCTATGCGAATGGAAGAAAATTCTTCAGGCCCAGATTTGGTAGTTCTAATAGGAGGCTTTTGTTTTTGAATTTATGTTATATAATATATAACAGATAAAAGTAAGTTGAAGTGGAAGGTGCCGATGAATGGGTTAGGTGAAGGTAATCTAATATGATTAGAGAAAGGTGTATTAAATAAAGTTAGTTCATATAAACACATATTATTTAATATAACATAGCTAGCTGTATCACTAATAAATAAAGTGCTAAATATTTCGAATATTTCACTATAATGGAATTCATAATATCTAATTGATTAAGATATCAGAGGAAATTTTATTTTGTAATAAACATAAACTTATTGGGTATTTTTAATTGTATAAAATGTAATATAATTTTTGGTTAAATTATGATAATGTCTTTTGATTTTTGTTGTTAATATAAAAAATAATATTTTTAATTGTTTTTATGTATTTTTAATTGTATAAAACATAATAAAATGCTGAAGTTAACTTTTAGTTTTGAGTAATGGAGACATATATTTCTTTGAAACATTTAATAAAACATAAGTCGATAATAAAGTTAGAGTCGCCGACATGTGACAATGTTTTGGAGCCTCACGTGTGTCTGAGAAGATAAATAAAGTTATCCTATAAAATAAAGTACGTCGATAAGTTAATTTAATCTGATCAATAACATAAATTAATTCATATGCTTTCTTTAGATAAATTTACTCTTTCATTTAAGTTCTACACACATTTAATAATGTTAAACACTATTCATATAGGATTATTAAATTATAACTTATATTTATTATATATTTATATCTTTGTATCTGTATTTTTTCTATTATTTTAACAGGTAAAAAAACACTATATATTTAGAAAATTGATTTAATAATTATAATTAGAATATATAAAATAATATATTAATAAACTCTTGAAATTGAATAATTTTGTATTTATTGTATTCCTTATTTCTTAATAATTTTGGTTACTGTGATGAATTTATTTACTTAATAATTTTTATCCAGAATTAAAATTTGATTGCATAATTTTTTGATAAATTATCAATATTAAGACAAACTTATGTTATAACTATTTATTGACAATACACTTATTTTATATCACCTCCGGTGCTTCTCGTAACTTAACCATTGGATTATATAATTTTGATATCGACAAGTATTTTAATAAAGATTTTTTTTGTCATATATATTGAGTGTTCATGATCATTCATATTACTATCACATGGTGTCTATGCTTGGTAATTTTTTTCCACATTTGTGCTTCATGGTTAAAAGGAATTTTCTTATATTGAAGATGCAATGATTTATCTTATGCAGGTTAGTAATACTTGCTTACTTATTAACTTAAAATGTTATGTAAAATATATGTATTGAAACGTTATATTTGACTAAGTATATTAAGAATATATATTAAATGTTGTCCAAAAATTTATTCAACCTTTATTTTTTATAATTACTTTTGTGGCATTATATAATAACTCTTATTAGGAAGTAATGTACATCATATTTTTTGTATGTTTTCTATAAATATAATATCTTCAGTACTTATGAGTACAACGTCAAAAGAATTTAAATAGGATATTACGAGATATGTATATACTAAAAAATTGATTTATGATTTTAATGTATTCAATTTAATGACATTGAGATTAAAAGGATTTGATAGAGTTTAAAGAGAATAACCAAATTGTGTGAATAGCAAAGTCAAAATTGATTAGTTTTGTAAAAATTATTTCAATTGGTTATTTATATGATTTATATGGTTCAATGTGGAAAAGGTAACTTAAATGAATAATTTTTGGGGTGTCATATGTGTCAACAAAATTGAATACAGTGAAATTATTCGATTAAAAAGAGGCAAGAATTTTTTATGCCACATTTAAGATTATTTATGTATAATTTTGTGTTGGGTAAAGATGGACCCTTTAATTTTGATTAAATATCAAAAATTCATTGGCGTTGCTTTTAATTAATTCGGTGATACATAGTGCACACGTAGATATTGCGTAGGATAGAGGATGCTTTCTTTTGTTGCATGATAATATCTAACATTTGTAATCGCTACTTTTAAAATCATATAAACCTTAATATTGAAAGGGAAAAAGATTCCAATAATGATAATAATATTTATAATGATATTCAGTAAACAGACATATATGATATATATGCATATCTTATCATTTAAAAGGAAAAGCTGAAAATATAATTAATGGATGATAATAAATGTGAAGTATTAATTTGGTAGAAATTTCCGGTTAGGCCAGAATAAGAACGTGTCTCTCAGAATAGGATTACCTTCTTTGATGATTATAGATGTGTTGTTGTCTTCATAATGCATTGAGGTTTTGTCGATGGACTCTTCTTTTGTATTCAAGACCATCTGAAGGGTTGGTTTCATGATCTTTGTTGCTGGTTCTCTTGACGAGATTGAAATGCACGAGCCAGTTAGAGATATTGGTTGGGTAAAGTCTATCTCAAATGAAGAGTCTTCGGCGTAGTCAACGGTGGAGTTCAAATACTTCGTCGGGGGGACCATTGGTGCTTTTCACTTGGTTACATAATAATTGTTTTTCAGAAATGAAAATAGCAATGCAAGGTAGATAACGTTAACCAAAAATGGAAATAAAAGAATTCTTGAATTTTTGATAATTAATGATATTGAGAAAAAATAAAGGACAAAAAAAATAATATTTAATCTTGGTTAATAAAGGTGAGGAAGTTACCTAGTAAGTGCGATGAAACATCGTCTGAGTGAATGATTAAACATTCTGGGCTGGTTTTTGAATTACTTTTGTCTGCATGTTTTATATGGAGAATACTTGCGTGAGTTTATAATTATTAGGTAATGGGTTTATATATATGCGGTAGGATGCAGAAGAAGTATGATTGTTTAAGGTGAACTAAATTTTTTTTTGTGTCCTATGGTGAACTAATCTAATTAGGAGAAGATGTCATTAATGAACCAATTCATTTTTTTTTAATTTTTTTGTTGCCTAATAAATTCCAATGCATTCTTGTGTTTATTTAGAATAAATAGGTAAAAGTTTAAAACGTTCATGTATTCCCGGGAAAAAAAACTTTCCTTATCTTATTAAAATATGCCATAGATTTTCCTTTTTACCAAAGCCCACCAATGAAATTGCAAAAATATTTTCACCTTATTCATTAGGATATAGATTACGAGAATAAATTTTTTAACATTGTATAATTTATTAATTATTTGATTCCCTTTAATTAATTGATTTGGATAATTCGCTTAAGATATATAATTCATAATTTGAATCGCATAAATATAATTTTTTTATATTAAAGCTTTTATACTGAGTGCACAATTACTTTGGTGAATAAGAGCTTCAATCATTGAGAGGGTGATATAATTTTTTTTATATTAAAGCTTTTATACTGAGAGCACAATTACTTTGGTGAATAAGAGCTTAAATCATTGAGAGGGTAGTGAGAAATCAAATGTATGGGAAAATGCATGTAATTTGATATTTAAAGTCATAATTTACAATACATCGAGATAGAAAAACTTAAACATGATGATCTTAATCCTTATGTAGCTAATCAATCGAAGGCTTAAATGAAAGCATTTCAGTGATAACAACGCTGTATTCAAAATCAAGGTTGCCGCATTGAGTTAATTCTCCACTCGTCTTGTTAATCTTCACTAGTTTAATATTGGATAGAAAGCGAACCGAATCAGTACTTGAGGTTTGTTGTCGAAGATCAACAAGTTCACGACTAAATCCAATGAAAAAATCATCAATGATAAGTATAGGAACGGTCAACAACTCGTTGCAATTAACAGTTTGATGATTGCCCCATTGAAACTTCCCATTGTCAAGACTTGACAAAGTCCATATGTGTAATGCTTTGTGCCCTGATGACCTGTCCATATCAATGAAATAAAGAACTTGTTGATGAACAACCAACCGAGGAGAGTGGCTAATTGATGAGGAGGTTTTTGACGATAATTTCATGCTTAAAAAGATACCCTCATCAACACTTTTTCCACATATTTGCTAGTGATTGACCAAGGTTTTCCATCTCTTGCATAATTGTGTCCTTAATTGATTAATTTGTTAAATTAGCTTCCCTGTATGTAAATTGTTTGAATCTTCTCCTACTTAGTGCCTTGATGTGTTTGTTAGTGAATTTCGGGCCCAAAGTGTAGAGGAAGAGCCCAAGGGAAGCTAAAAAGAACAAGAGAAGCAAGGAGAATGGACAAAAAGCCAAAAAAGAGCCCAACTCAGCGTCGACAGCGCACCCACGCCCTCAAGATGGGGAGTTAAACATGTTCGTCGGTTTTGGTTGTTGTAAATATGTGAATATGATAATTGTAGATTTTCTTTTGTTAGTTAGTGTTAATTTCTCGGTGAATGCTAAGATCTATTCCTAATCCTGACTTGCTAGACCTTGATTTGGAACTTGAAAGAACGCTTAGGCGTGCAAGGCAAGTAAGGAGGCGGATTGAGTTTGAGAATTTTCTGTATTCTCAAACTGAAAATATTGCTACCGACGAAATTTTTGTTAACTCTTCTCTTTCTGATTCTGAATCCAAAAACTTTTCCTCTCCTACTCACACAGGCACCTTAAACATAGCAGAACCACCTAGAATCACTTTGCGCCAAATGGGCGGAGCCAGCGTGGCTCTTGAAAATCTGCCAGTGCGTTATCCTGAGCTTAATGAGAATTTCGAACTCAAGACTGGTTTGATCAATTTGTTGCCCAGATTCCATGGGATGCCTGGAGAAGATCCCATAAAGCATTTGAAAGACTTCGATGTTATCTGCGCTACTACTCGAAGGACTGGCGGAGACGAAGATGCCGTTAGAGCCTTCGCCTTCCCTTTCTCTTTGGAAGGATGAGCCAAAGATTGGTACCACTCCCTCTCGGGCGAGATAACTGCTGAATGGTCCGCTTTCAAAAGGAAGTTTCTGGAAAAATACTTCCCACAATAAAAAACAAACTCTATCCGGAAAGAGATCTCCGGAATCACTCAGTTGCATGGGGAGACGCTGTTTGAGTACTATGAGCGTTTCCAAAAGTTGTTGACTTCATGCCCACACCATGCTATCTCTGATCTGCTGCTGATCA